>JASPKZ010008840.1:0-86515 GCA_030220185.1 Diploptera punctata | reverse complement strand
TTACTACCACCACACTCGTATACTACCCAACTCCACCACCACCAACACCAAAACCACCAACCTAATCCTACGCCTCTAGCACCACCACTACTAGTAATAATTCCACTACCACCACCATTAGCACTCCCATCGCTCTAAACCGCCCACCACCATCAATACCACCCCCACCAACACGACCACCACTTAACTACTACTACCTAATGTCACTACCACAATCACCACCACGAATACTAATGCCACTACCCACTCCACCACTAGTTAAATTACGCCACTACCGTTACTATACTAATACTAACTTGCCCCTATTACCATCACAGGCCTACACCCACCACTTAATACTATACTACTACCCACCACCACGACCACCAAACCACCACCACTATACAACAACTGCCTCTAGGCAACACCCACTACTAGTAATTATTGCCACTACCACCAACATATAACATACAACACCACCACCCCCACCACCACCACCACCACCCCCACCACCACCATCCACCTAACTATTATAATACTAATGTACCTACAACAATCACCACCACTTATACTAATGCCATACCACACCACACTCAGTAAAGTCTTCCACTACCATCACTAGTACTAATAATACTGGCCACTATAACCATCACCACTACCACCACCACAATAATATACTACTCCCCACCAGCCCCCAAACCACCACCCTATACACTGCCTCTTACCCACCAGTACTAATTATTATTGCCCTTCCAAACATTCCACCAACCACTAACAATCCCACACCACCACCATAACTCACCATACCACCCCCACACCACCCAACCACAACCCCACCCACCACCGCCACCACTAAATTTAGTACTAATATCATGTAACTACCACAATTACCACCGCTATACTATGCCACACCACACCGCCACTGTAAAAGACGTGCCATTACCACTAGTACTAATACTACTGCCGCTATGAACATCACAACTACCACAACCACTAGTAATCTACTACACCCCACCACCACCTACCACCACTACCCCACGACCACCACCACCACACCCACCAAACCAGCCACAATAATATACAGCCTAAGCACCCCCACTACGATTACTTATTGCCACTACCCCCCACCCACCACTCACCACCACCGACCCAACAACTAATAATAATAATGTCACTACCACAATCACCACCACTAATACTAATGCCACTACACACACCACTATAAAGTACTACTGCACTACACACTAGTACTAATCTACTGCCATTATATACCATCACCACTACCACTATCACCACATAGTAATACTACTCCACTACCACGACCACCAAAACCACCACCACTATACACTGCTCTAGCACCACACTACTAGTACATTGCTACTACCACCACCATTAACCTTACAAAACCAACCACCACACCACCCACCACTATATACTACTAATACTAATGTCACTACCATAATCACCACCCACTAAATACTAATGCCCAACCACACACCACTAGTAAAAGTACTGCCACAAACATCACTATTACAATATTACCTACTGCCATATTACCATCACCACTATCACAACCAATAGTAATACTACTCCAACTCCACTACCACGACCACCAAAACCACCACCTCTAATACCAACTGCCTCTAGCAAAACTCACTACTATACTATTGCCACTTACACCACCATTAACACAACGACCCCCACCAACCAACACCACCACCACCACCACCACCACTTATCAACTACTAATATAATGTCACTATCAAAATCCCACCCCTATACTAATGCCACTAACCTCATCAACCACTAGTAAAATACTGCCACTACACTCCTAGTACAATACTACTGTCACTATTACCATCCCCACTACCACCACCACTAGTATTACCTACTCAACTACACCAAAACCAAAACCACCACCACTAATACTACTGCCTCTAAATAACCACTACTAGTACTATTGCCACTACCCCATCATACCCCTACCACCACCCCACCACCTAACTACTACTAAGGCTAAATGTAACTACCAATCACCACCCCACTAGGAAAAGTTCTGTCACTACCATCACTATTACTAATACTACTGGCATTATTGACCATCACCACCACCACCACCACTAGTAATATACTAACTACCACACCACCACCACCACCACCACCAAACGCCCCACCACTAATCAACTGGCCTCTAGCACCACTCAGTAACTAGTACTATTGCCACTAACCCCACCATACACCACCACCCACCACACCACCACCACCCACCCCACCACCACCACCACACACCACTATCACCACCACCACGAAGACCACCACCCCACCACCAACCACCACCACCACAACACAACCACCCCCACTCCACTCACCACCACCAATACCACCACCTAACTATACTAATACTATTACACACCCGACATCACCACCACTAATACTAATTCCACTACCACACCCCACTGTGTAATTTCCTGCCACTACCATGCCAACAGTACTAATAATACTCCTTCCCTCCTGTCCCTGCTATGACATCACCACCACCCACCACAACTAGTCATACTACTCCACCCCACCAACACAAAAACCACAACACTAATACTACCTTTCCTCTAGAACCACCTCTACTATTATATTCCACTTCCACCACACCCAACCATTAGCACTACCACCTCCACCACCATCAACGCCACCACCCACCAACACCACCACCACCTACTCACTACTAACACTAATTTCACTACCACCATCACCTACCACTAATCTAATGGCACTACCACTCACTCACCACTAGTAAAAATACTGCCACCTCACATCACTAGTACGAGATTACTGCCACTATTACCCTCATACCTACCACCCACCACTAGTGATACACTCCACCACCACGACCACCAAAACCACCACCACTATACAACTGCATCTAGCACCAACAGTACTAGCACTATTGCCACTACCACCCCTTAACATTACTCCCCCAAGGGGACACGGCCACCGCCCCACCACCACCATCCACCTAACTACTACTAATACTATGTACTTCCACATCACCAACCACTAATACTAAATGCCACTACCCACACCACCACTATTAAATAACTACCACTATACCATCTCTAGTACAATAATATGCACTATTACCCTCACCACTACCACCTTCCACTAGTCCTACTACTCCATTACCACGAGCACCCAAAACCAACCACACTACTACAACTAACTGCCTCTAGCACCACCGTACTAGTACTTTGCCACTTCCAAACCACCACGAACAAGACCACACCAACTAAAACAATACCACCACCACCATAACCACCACCACCTCCACCACAACCACCACCACCACCACCTAACACGTACTATCTATGTCACTACCCACAATCACCACCACTATTCTAATGCCACTACCCAACCACCACTAGTAAAAGTACTGCCATTAAACACGAGTACTAATACTACTGCGCTATGATCAAACTACCACCACCAAATAATACTACTCCACAACCACGACCACAAAAACCACCACTACTAATACAACTGCCCTAGCACAACCAGTACTAGTACTATTGCCGCCACTTCCTCCACCACCATTTACAAACCACCACCACCACCCACCACCACCACCACCACCACCACAACCAACAACCACCACCTATAACCACCACTCACCACAACAACCACCACCAGCCACCACACCCTCACCACCACCTAACTTTTACTAATACTATTTCACTATACCCTACACAATCACCACCACTCTTACTAATTCCACTACCAGCTACGCACGACAACCACCACTAGTAAAAGTACTTACTGCCCTTCCCCTAGAGTAACACACTACTGCCCGCTATGAACATTACAACTACCACAACACTAGGAATACTAACTAAACTACCACCACCACACCACCACCACCACCACCAAAACACCACCCCATACTACTGCCTCTAGCCGACACTCCTTAGTACTAATTGCCACTATCACACCATCACCCACCACCGACCACCACCTAATTACTACTAAACGAATGCCACTAATACCATCAGCACCACTAGCTAATGGCCAGTACCACCCTCCAGCTATAAAAGTATTACTGCCACTACAATCCAATCACTGGTACTAATACTACTGCCACTATGACCACCACCACTACCACCACCACTAGTAATCCTACTCCCCTACCACCAACCACCAACCACCACCAACCCCCCCCAAAACCACGACCAAAACCACCACTAAACCACCACCACTACTACTACTGCATTTTGCACCACTCTAGTCGTGGTACTATTGCCACTACACCCCTTGCACTCCACCATCACCTCACCACCACCATCACACCACCCCCACCTAATTAACTACTAATACATGTCACTACTACAACACCACAACTAATACTAATCCCACTACCCCCCCACCACACTAGTAAAGTACTGCCCGAAACCATCACTAGTACTAATACTACTGACTGCCACTATGACCATCACCACTACCACCACCACCAGAAATATTACTCCAATACCAAACCATCACCACCAACACCACCGCCAACCAACATCACTAACGAGTACTAATACTAAGGTCACTACCACACACATCACCACACTAATACTAATGCCACACCAACCACACTAGTAAAGTAACTCCCTACCATCAGTAGTATAACACTACTGCCCCTATTACCATCACCACTACAACCACACTAGTATACTAACTCCACTACCACCACCACTAACCAAAACCACCACCACTACTATACTATACTACTGCCTCTAGCACCAAGCACACCACTACTAGTACTATGCCACTACCACCACCATTAACACGACCGTCACCACCATCCCACCCCCACACCACCTAACTACTACTATAATACTGTCACTACCCCACAACACCACACTAACACTTATGCCCTAACCACACCACCACTATTAAAAGTACTGGCCCCTACCATCATTAGTACTAATACTCTCCACTATGAGACCATCACCACTAACACTACGACTATCATATTACTCCACCCACCCACCACCAAAACACCACCACTAATAGAACTGCCATCTCTCTAGCACCAACAATACTAGTACTATTGCCACTCCACGACCATTAACATACACCAACACACCACCACTACCACACACCACCACCACCACAACCACCACCACCACCACCAACACCACCACAACGCACCACCACCACCAATCACTAACTAGTACTAAACTAATTGTCACTAACGCCCAATCACCACCACTAATACAATGCCATTCACCACACCACCACTGTAAAAGTACTGCCACTACCATCACTAGTACTAATACTACTGCCCGCTATGGAACATCACCACCACTACCCCTACCACCATCACTAGTACTACTACTCCACTACGCACCACTACCACCAAAACCACCACCACTATACACTACTGCCTCTAGCCACCACCACTACTAGTACTATTGTCACTAGCAGCACCACCATTAGCACTCTACCACCACTACCACCTACAACCACCACCACCACCACAACCACCTAATTACTATAATACTAATTCACTACTACCACACCCCACTAGTAAACTACTGCCAGTACTGCCACACCTCATTCATCTAATACTTCTCTCACTATGATCATCCACGCCACTACACCACCACTTAATGCTACTCACTACAACCACCCAAAACCATCCACCCTAATACTACTGCCACTAGAACCACCCACTTCTAACACTATGGCCATATAACCACCACATTAACACTTACCACCACCACCACCACCACCACCACCACCACCTAACTACTACTAATACTAATGTTCACTACCACAATCACCACCACTAATACTATATCCCACTACCACACAACACTATAAAAGTGCTGCCACTACTACCATCCCTAGTACTAATACTACTGCCACTATGAACCAGCACCACTACACCACCATAGTAATACTACCCACTACCACCACCAACCACCACCACCACCACCCACCACAACCACCACCACTATACTACTGCCTACACCAACAGTACTAGTCTATTGCCAATCCCACCACCATTACGGACTACCACCCCCACTACCAACCACCAAACCAACACAACGCACCCCCTTCCTACCTACTATTCCTAATGCCACTAACACCGCCCCCCAGCCACTCCATCTGATTCCATCCCACACGACCACTAGTAAAGTAATGCCACTACCATCACCAGTACTAATACTCTACTTGCTACTACTACTACTGCCGCTATACATCCCACTACACCACAACTAGTAATACTACTTACTCCACTTCCACCCACCACCACCAAAAAAACCACCACCAAAAACCACAACCACTTAATACGGCTATTGCTACCGTCAGCACCACCACTACAGTACTAATGCCACTAACCACCACCACCGCCAACCGCCAACCACCCCCACCACCGACCACCACCTAACTACAATCTCAAATGTCACTACCCACAATCACCAACACTAGAAATTTCTGCCACTACCATCACTGTACTAAATACTACTGCCATTATGACCATCACCACTACCACCACCACTAGTAATACTACTTCCACTACCACCACCACCACCAAACCAACACCACTAAATACACTGGCCTCTAGCACCACCAGTACTAGTACGATTGCCAACTACCCCCACAATAAAAATACCACCACGCACCACACCACCACCAAACCCACCACCACCACCCACCACCCACCAACCACCACCACCACCCACCCCACCACCACCACCAAACCCCAGGGAACCACCACCACCACCACCTAACAGTACTAATGTCACTACACCACTCACCACCACTAATACTATGCCACTTAACCCACACACCACTAGTAAAAAGTACTGCCACTACCTCACTAGTACTAAGACTACTACTACTACTACTTGCCGCTATTAACATCCACCACTAACACCACAACTAGTATATTATTCCACTACCACCACCCCACCAAAAGCACCACCACAAAACTACTCTACCCTATCAATCACGACTACTAGTACTAAATGCCACTACCCACCACCACCGCCCACCGCCACCACCACCACCACCACCACCACCACCACCACCACCACCTAACTACTACTAATACTAATGTCACTACAACAACACATCACCACCACTAATAGTAATTCCACCTACCACAGCCACCACTAGTAAAGTACTGCCCACTACAATCACTAGTACTAATACTACGGCGCAATATTCACCATCATCACTACACCACCACTAGTAATACGACTCCCCACCACGACCACCAAAACACACCAACTAATACACCCTGCTCCTAGCAGCGCCACATTAGTATATTGTCCACTACCACCACACATTAACACACAAACCACCACCACCACTTATATACTATGTCACTAACCCACACACCACCATCACCACACCACTATTACAATGCCACTTCCACATCACCACTGTAAAAGTACGGGCACTACCATCACTAGTCAATACTTCTGGCCGCTATTACGCAGCACCACTACCACCACCACCACTAGTATTACTACTCCAATACCACCAACCAATAAAAAACAAAAACCACCAATAATACTACTGCCTTCTATGACAATCACAACTACCACCACCATCAGTAACAATACCACCACCACCACCATCACCACCACAACCACCACCACCACCACCACAACCACCTCCACTACAACCACCACCACCATTAGGTAACTACTACTAATACTAATATCACTACCACAATCACCACCACTATTACTAATGTCACTACCACACCACCACTAGTAAAATTACTGCCATTACCATAGTTACTAATACTACTGCCGCTACGTACATCACAACTACCAACACCACTAGTATTACTACTAAACTACCACCACCACCAACCACCACCACCACCACCACCACCACCAAAACCACCAACCACTAATACTATCTGCCTCTAGCACCACCACTACTAGTACTATTACCACTACCATCACCACCACCACCACCACCTAACTACTACTAAAACTAATGCCACTATCACATTCACCACCACTAATACTAATGCCACTACCACACCACCATTAGTAAAGTACTGCCACTACCATCACTGGTACTAATACTACTTGCCACTATGACCATCACCCACTACCACCAACCACTAGTAATACTACTCCACTACCACCACCAAAACCACCACCAAAACCACCACTAAACCACCACCACTAATAGTAGTGCCTTTAGCACCACCAGTTACTATTGCCACTACCACCACCATTAACACTACCCACCACCACCACCACCACCAAAAACCACCTAACTACTACTAATACTAATGTCACTACCACAATCACCACAACCACTAGTAAAAGTACTGCCACTACCATCACTGGTGCTAATACTACTGCCACTATGACCATCACCACTACCACCACCACTAGTAATACCACTCCACTACCACCACCACAACCACCATTAATACCACCACTAAAACACACCACCAACTAATACTACTGCCTTTAGCACCTCCAGTACTGGTACTATTGCCACTACCACCACCATTAACACTACCACTACCACCACCACTACCACCAACCACCCTCACCACCACCATCTAACTCCTACTAACAGTAATGTCACTACCACAAACACCACAACTGATACTAATGCCACTACCACACCACCACTAGTAAAAGTACTGCCACTGCCATCACTAGTACTAACACTACTGCCATTATGGACCATCACCACTACCACCACCACCAGTATATTCTACTCCACATACCACCACCACCACCACCACCACCACCACCACCACCACCCACAACCACCACCACATAACTAGTACTAATATTAATGTCACTACCACAATCACCACAACTAATACTAATGCCACTACCACACAACTACTAGTAAAAGTACTGCCACTACCATCAGTAGTACTAACACTACTGCCACTATTACCATCACCAGTACTACCACCACTAGTAATACTACTCCACTACCACAACCACTACCAAAACCACCACCACTACTACTACTACTGCATCTAGCACCACCACTACTAGTACTATTGCCACTACCACCACCATTAACACTACCACTACCACCACCTAAAACTACTTACTAGTAATAATGTCACTACCACAATCACCACCACTAACACTTATGCCACTACCACACCACCACTAGTAAAAGTACCTGCCCCACTACTATCACTAGTACTAATACTACTGCCACTATTACCATCACCACTACTACCACCACTTGTAATACTACTACTCCACTACCACCACCCACCACCACCAAATACCACCACTAGTACTACTGCCTCTAGCACCACCACCACCATTAACACTACCACCACCACCACCACCTAACTACTACTAATACTAATGTCAATACCACAATCACCACCACTAACACTAATGCCACTGCCACGCCACCACTAGTAAAAGTACTGCCACTACTATCACTAGTACTAATACTACTTCCACTATGACCATCACAACTACCACCACCAGCTAGTAATATTACTCCACTACCACCACCACCACCACCACCAAAACCACCCAACTCTATTAGAACTCCTTCTAGCACCACCAGTAATAGTACTATTGCCACTACCCCCACCATTAACAATCACCACCACCACAACCACCACCCACCATCACCACCATTACCACCACCACAACCACCACCCACCACCACACCATCACCACCACCACCACCATCTAACTAGTACTACTACTAAGTCACTACCACAATCACCACCACTAAATCTAATACCATTACCACACCACCATTAGTAAAAGTACTGCCACTAACATCACTAGTACTAATACTACTACTGCCGCTATGAACATCACCACTAGCACCACCACTAGTAATACTACTCCATTACCACCACTACCACAAAACACCACCACCCACTAATACAACTTTCTCTAGCACCACCACTACTATTTCTATTGCCACTACCACCACCATTAACACTACTAACCACTACCAACACCACAACCACCACCACCACCTAACTACTACTAATACTAATGTCACTACCACACCACCACTAGTAAAAGTACTGCCACTACCATCATTAATACTAATGCTACTCTCACTATGACCATCACCACTACCACCACCACTAGTAATGCTACTCCACTACCACCCCCACCAAAACCACCACCCTAATACTACTGCCTCTAGCACCACCACTACTAGTACCATTGCCACTACCACCACCATTAACACTACCATCACCACCACCACCACCACCACCACCATCACCACCACCACCACCACCACCACCACCACCACTACCACCACCTAACTACTACTAATACTAATGTCACTACCACAATCACCACCACTAATACTAATCCCACTACCACACCACCAATAGTGAAAGTACTGCCACTACCATCACTAGTACTAATACTACAGCCACTATGACCATCACCACTACCACCACCACTAGCAATACTACTCCACTAACACCCACCACCACCACCACCAAAACCACCACCACTAATACTTCTGGCTCTAGCACCACCAGTACTAGCAATATTGCCACTATCACCGCCATTATGACTAGCTCCACTACCACCACCACTAACGCCACCACCACAATCACCCCCTTACTGCTTACTTACTTACTTACTTACTTACTCACTGGCACTATCGAACCCGTAGGTTCATGGCCGCACGGACATAAGCTCTCCATACATCCCTATCCTGAGCTACTGTTTTCCAATCATTCCCTGTATAATCTACTTCCCTCAAATCATAGTTAATGTTGTTCTCCCACCTCATTCTTGGTCTACCAACTGGGCGTTTTCCTTCTGGCTTTCCTACAAGAAGTTTCCATGCACGTCTTTCATTCCCCATACGTGCAACATGTCCTGCCCATCGCAGTCTATGGGACTTAACTGTTCTTATTATATCTGGCTTCCGATAAAGACCATGTAGTTCATTGTTATGTAGTCTTCTCCATTCACCTGTCTGTTCATCTCTCTTTGGTCCAAAAATTTTCCGAAGAACTTTATTCTCAAATACTCGTAATCTCCTTTCCTCTCTTAAAGTAAGAGTCCATGTTTCGCACCCATATAATATAACTGGTAGAACAATAGTTTTATATATTTTCAGCTTAACGTTTTTTGAAAGGAGTTGGGACATCAAAAGTCTCTGCAATGCATAATAGCATGCATTTCCAGAATTGAGCCTATGTTTAATTTCTTTGTGCATCTCATTCCTATTTGTGATTATTGTTCCTAGGTATTTGAATTCAGCCAATTCCTCAAAATTTCCCTCATTTGTCATTAGCTGTCCATTTCCATTATATAATGTATTTCTACGTGTAACCATATATTTAGTTTTACTGATATTTACTTCCAGTCCTAATTTCTTAGTGTTACTCAATAGTGTGTGCGTGTTGGCCTTTAGTATCTCCTCGCTATCGGCCAGTAGTACTACATCATCAGCATAAACTAACAGCTTATTAATACCATTGAGTTGTAAGCCTTCCTCATTCTCTAAAGATTTAATGGCATGCTCTAGTACAAAATTAAATAGTAGAGGAGATAGTGCATCTCCTTGCTTTAACCCATTCTGGATTTCAAAAGTGTCTGAAAACTGTTTGCCTACACGCACCCTACTCGTTGAGCCATTTAGACACATTCGAATAAGTCTAACTAACTTTTTAGGAATTCCAAACTCCAGCAGGATACTATATAACTTCTCCCTCTTAATTGAATCATATGCTTTTTTGAAGTCTACATATAGTTGATGTACAGTACCATTATATTCCCATTTCTTTTCTAAAATCTGTCTTATACTAAAAATCTGATCTGTTGTAGACCTGTTTTCTTCTAAATGCACATTGATGATCTCCTAGAATGTCATCAATATAGGGAGTAAGTCTGCTTACTAATATATTTGTTAGAATTTTGTACGAAGTTGAAAGTAATGAGATGCCCCTATAGTTGTTGCAATCAGTTTTATCTCCTTTCTTATAAATTGGTACGATAATTGATTCCTTCCATTCGTCTGGAAGAGCTTCTTTTTCCCAATCATACTAAGCAACCAGCGTATCTTGTCCATCAATTTTTTCTCCCCCTGATTTTATCAGTTCTGCTGGGATCTCATCTGAACCTGATGCTTTATACATCTTCAATTTTTCAATTGCCATTTCAACCTCTAATGCACTTGGCTCTGCGACTAGCATTTCTGCTGTCTGTAACTTATCCTCCTCAATGTCCTGTTCTGTATGTACATTTAATAGCTGATTAAAATAACTTTTTCCATCTATTTAATATACTCTTGGAATCTGCAATCATATCCCCATTTTCATTCCGAATTATGTTTGTTCTAGCCTGAAACCCTTCTTCTTCTCTATACTAATTCCCTGATATAATTCTCTAATGTTCCTATTTTTTGCATTCATTTCAAGATCATTAATCTTCTCTCTCAAATATTCCCTCTTTTTACTCTTTAGTAACTTGGTGGTTTCCCCGTCTAACACTACCCAATTGCTCTAAATTTACCTCATTTGGCTCGTGTAACCATTTAATTTTTGCTAGCTTTCTTTTCTTTACAATGTCGGCACATTCCTCATCAAACCATTTCTTGTTTTGCCTCTTTTTTAAACAACCAATGCTTTCTGATGCTGACAATTTAATAGTATCTCTTATAGCCTCCCCCCCTTACTGCTACTAATACTAATGTCACTCCCACAATCTCCACCCCTAATACTAATGCCACTAACACACACCCACCACTAGTAAAAGTACTGCCACTACCAACACTAGTACTAATACTACTGCCACTATGACCATCACCACTACCACCACCACTAGTAATACTACTCCACTACCACCACCACCACCACCACCACCACCACCACCACCAAAACCACCACCACTAATACTACTGCCTCTAGCACCACCAGTACTAGTAATATTGCCACTACCACCACCATTAAGACTACCACCACTACAACCACAACAACAACCACCACCACCACCACAACCACCACCTTACTACTACTAATACTAATGTCACTACCACAATCACCACCACTAATACTAATGCCAATACCACACCACCACAAGTAAAATTACTGCCACTACCATGACTAGTACTAATACTACTGCCACCATGACTATCAACACTACCACACCACTAGTAACACTACTGCACTACCATCACTACCAAAACCACCACCACTATTACTACTGCCTCTAGCACCACCAGTACCAGTACTATTGCCACTTCCACCACCACTAACTATACCACCACCACCACCACCACCACCACCACCACCACAACCACCACCACCACCACCACCACAACCACCTCAACCACTACCACCACCAGCTAACTTGTACTAATACTAATGTCACTACCACAATCACCACCACTATTACTAATCCCACTACCACACAACCACTAGTAAAAGTACTGCCAATACCATCACTAGTTCTAATACTACTGCCACTATGACAATCACACTACCACTACCACTAGTATTACTACTCCACTACCACGACCACCAAAACCACCACCACACTAATACAACTGCATCTAGCACCACCAGTACTAGTACTAATCCCACTTCCACCACCACTAACAATACCACCACCACCACCACCACCACCACCACCACCACCACCACAACCACCACAACCACCACCACCAGCTAACTAGTACTAATACTAATGTTATTACCACAATCACCACCACTATTACTAATGCCACTACCACACCACCACTAGTAAAATTACTGCCATTACCACTAGTACTAATACTACTGTAGCTATGAACATCACAACTACCACCACCACTAGTAATACTACTAAACTACCACCACAACCTCCACCAAAACCACCACCACTAATACTACAGCCTCTAGCACCACCACTACTAGTACTATTGCCACTACCACCACCACCACCACCTAACTACTACTAATACTAATGCCACTATCACAATCTCCACCACTAACTACTAATGCCAATACCACACCACCACTAGTAAAAGTACTGCCACTACCATCACTGATACTAATACTACTGCCCCTATGACCATCACCACTACCACCACTACTAGTAATACTACTCCACTACCAGCACCAAAACCACCAACAAAACCACCACCAAAACTACCACCAAAACCACCACCAGAACCACCACTAAAACCACCACCACTAATACTACTGCCTTTAGCACCACCAGTACTGGTACTATTGCCAGTACCACCAACATTAACCTTACCACCACCACCACCACCACCACCACCACCACCACCTATCTACTACTAATACTAATGTCACTACCACAATCACCACAACTAATACTAATGTCACTACCACAGCACCACTAGTAAAAGTACTACTGCCACTACCATCACTAGTACTAACACTACTGCCACTATGACCATCACCACTACCACCACCACCAGTAATATAACTCCATTATCACCACCACCACCACAACCACCACCACAACCACCACCACCACACCACTTATATACTACTACTACTAATGTCACTACCATAATCACCACCCCTAATACTAATGCCACAACCACACCACCACTAGTAAATGTACTGCCACTACCATCACTAGTACTAATACTACTGTCACTATGACCATCACCACTACCAGCACCACTAGTAATACTACTCCACTACCACCACCACCACTAATACTACTGCTTCTAGAACCACCACTTCTAGTACTATTGCCACTACCACCACCATTAACACTACCACCACCACGTTACTACTAATAATACTAATGTCAATACCACAATCACCACCACTAGTAAAAGTTCTGCCACTACTATCACTAGTACTAATACTACTGTCATTATGACCATCACCACTATCATCACCACTAGTAATACTACTCCACTACCACCACCACCAAAGCCACCACCACTAATACAACTGCCTCTAGCCCCACCAGTACTAGTACTATTGCCACTACCACCACTATTATCACCACCACCACCACAACCACCACCACCACAACCACCTCCACCACCACCACCACCACCACCACCACCACCACCACACCACCACCTCCGCCACAACCACCACCACCACCACCACCACCTAACTACTACTAATACTAATGTACTACCACAATCACCACCACTAATACTAATGCCACTAACACACCACCACTAGTAAAAGTACTGCCACTACCATCACTAGTACTAATACTACTGCCACTATTACCATCACCACTACCACCACCACTAGTAATACTAATCCACTACCACGACCACCAAAACCACCACCACTAATACTACTTCCTCTAGCACCACCACTACTAGTACTATTGCCACTACCGCCACCAATAAAACAACCACCACTACCTCCACCACCACCACCACCACCACCACCACCACCTAACTACTACTATCACTAATGTCACTACCACACCACCACTAGTAAAAGTACTGCCACTACCATCATTAATACTAATACTACTCTCACTATGACCATCACCACTACCACCACCACTAGTAATGCTACTCCACTACCACCACCACCAAAACCACCACCCTAATACTACTGCCTCTAGCACCACCACTACTAGCACTATTGCCACTACCACCACCATTAACACTACCACCACCACCACCACCACCACCACCACCACCACCACCGCCACCACCACCGCCACCACCACCACCACCACCACCACCACCACTACCACCACCTAACTACTACTAATACTAATGTCACTACCACAATCACCACCACTAATACTAATCCCTCTACCACACCACCACTAGTTAAAGTACTGCCACTACCATCACTAGTACTAATACTACTGCCACTATGACCATCACCACTACCACCACCACTAGTAATAGTACTCCACTACCAACACCACCACCAAAACCACCACCACTAATACTACTGCCTCTAGCACTACCAGTACTAGTACTATTGCCACTACACCACCACCATTAAGACTATCACCACTACTACTACCACCACCACCACCACCACCACCACCACCACACCACCACCTTTACTACTACTAATACTAATGTCACTACCACAATCACCACCACTAATACTAATGCCATTACCTCACCACCACAAGTAAAAGTACTGCCACATAACATCACTAGTACTAATACTACTGCCACTATGACTATCAACACTACCACCACCACTAGTAACACTACTCCACTACCATCACTACCAAAACCACCACCACTAATACTACTGCCTCTAGCACCACCACTACTAGTACTATTGCCACTACCACCACCATTAACATTACCACCACCACCACCACCACCTAACTACTACTAATACTAATGTCACTACCACAATCACCACCACTAATACTAATCCCACTACCACACCACCACTAGTAAAAGTACTGCCACTACCATCACTAGTACTAATACTACTGCCACTATGACCATCACACTACCACTACCACTAGTATTACTACTCCACTACCGCCACCAAATCCACCACCACTAATACAATTGCCTCTAGCACCACCACTACTAGTACTATTGCCACTACTACCACCATTAACACTACCACCACCACAACCACCACCACCACCACCACCACCTAACTACTACTAATACTAATGTCACTACCACAATCACCACCACTAACACTAATGCCACTACCACACCACCACTAATAATAGTACTGCCACTAGCACCACCAGTACTAATACTACTGCCACTCCGACACCACCACTAGTAATACTACTCTTCTACCAACAAACACCACCACAACTAGTAATGCTACCGCCCCCACCACTAGTAATAGTACTGCCACTACCACCACTAGTACTATTACTACTGCCACTGGCACCATCACCACCATTACCAGCACTACTAATACTACTGCCGCAAATATCACGACCACTACCACCACCATTATCGCCACCGCCACTACAGTCACTGTCAGCACCACAAGCACCACTACCTCCACCACCGCCACCACTTCCACCACCACCAATTCCACCACCACCACCGCCACCACCACCACCACCACTACTAGCACCACTACTATTGTTACAGCCACTTCCACCATCACCGTTACTTCTACCTTTACCACCTCTACCGCCTGCACTGTTGTTATAGCTACCGCCGCTACCTCCGTTATCACTGCTGCCGCTGCTTCTGCAGCTATTGTTCCTGCTACTGCCGATGCTGCTGCTGTTACTGACGCTTGTGCTATTGTTACCGCTTTCTACAGCTGCTACTACTGCTACTACTATCACCACTACCACCACAATTACCAGTGCCACCACTACTATCACACTACTTCCACCACTACTAACACCAGTAATATCACCACTACTACCATTATTACTACCGCTACCACTGCCACTACTTCTATTGCTACTACTACTGATACTACTACTAGTGATGCTACTGCTTCTGCCGCTGTTTGCGCCGTCGCAGCCTACTACTAACAACACTATTATCCATTTTATTATCGTACAGGCATACTTCTACTGATGTGTTAAACAATAAAGGCGACTGTAGTTAATTTGTATGGTAAAGATGCCTTATTTCGTGATATCCCTAATTTCGCGATACTTTAAATTCGTTGTCACGGAATTATTATTTTTTTAAAAATGTAGTTCCTGGGTACTCCATACATGGCATAAGATTTTTCTTCCCATATTACTACTTTGTAGAACTTTTAAATAACAATACAAAACCTCAAAATCCATTGTCATGTTCAAAGTGGTTGAAAAACTATTTTTGTTTTATCTTTCGTGACTGTCCATAAAGAAATATTACATATATTGGGCAACTGTTTGTTTAATAGTTATATAACATGTTAATATCAATTAAACTAACTGATACACGAGTCTTAACAATATAAAATGACAATGAATAATACAGCAGTTTTCACATTTACGATTTTATAATTTTTTCCTGATGCTATGGTTCCATCACATATTTAACCGTGTGAATGTAGACAGTATGAAGAATGAATATGAATAAGCTTTCATATCAATTACATTAAAACTATATATTTTTCTCACTAACAGGGCTATAAATATTAGGCCTATAAAGGCTCAACAGGCATTTGTTTGAAACCATTTTATAAAATTATTTATTCATCGTTCGTAAAACTAAGTTTTTCTGAATTTTCAATTTTCTATGTTATTTCTCTAAATTATTATTATTATTATTATTATTATTATTAATATTATTATTTTTATTATTATTTCATGCTTATGCTTATACTGGTAATATTTTTGCTAGAGAGTAGGACTTCTGTATGGCCTAATTGTTTGCAGACATTTTATCACCATCTGTATTTTTTATATCATTACCTAATGTTAATTTTATTTTTAGTGGAAAATAGGTCAAAATATGATATTTCATTTGATATAAATTATAAAAATTTTGTATTAGCCCATATATAGTTGCTGATATTGATTATTAACTTTAATAAAAACGCTGAACTCAGTTTTATTTTTAATTTATAAGCTTCTGTTTTAATATTACGGAATTAGGATACCACTACCACGGATTTAGGAGCCATACCAAGTATTTACAAAGTCTAGGATAAAAGAATGAGATATTGTGGAGAACTGTACATAGGTTTGGAGTAAATTCGATAAATATTTTCTTGTGAGGTTCATACTACATTACTGTATTCATATTTTGTTACCATTGTCTAAAATGTTACATTTACACAAAAAACAATAAAAATCTGAAAATTAGCGACCCTATGTACTGCATTTGAATGACTAATGGTCATCTTAAAGGGACTTATAAACTATAGTTGGAGATAGGATAATAACAATCATTTTTAAAAACTAACTAACTCGCTGGTATTTTACCCCCAGGTTTAAAACCGCGCGGATATACGATCCCGATACACCCTAACCTTAAATATCGTTTTTCAATCATCCCTTTTGTAATTCACTCCCTCAAATCATGCTTAATTTTACTTTTTTGCGCGATAGTGTGTTTTGTCCTACTCACAGCAACAGCGACCATGATTGAAAGCTCAACTTCTACAGTTTGGGGTTTATATACATTTATATTTATATACATTTTATATAATTATACCGTAATATTACATATTACAAACCACGTGTGGGAAGTAAAACCACTGCCCTCTATATAAGCTACGTACAATGTATGGTCAAAAATGTATCCGAAAGGTAGTGTTAATATATATTATATGAAACAAATCATTACATTTTAAATGAACTGAACTTTATTTGAAACAATTTAAAACAATAAATACGTACTTGCCGCCATTTTATAACTGATTCGTGTCACAGCCTGCTGTATTTTTAACTAATAAACATTGCCCACACTGTTAACGTTGGTCAGTTGTTTATAATGAACGTAAATATTTCCAACAAATATCTTATTATTTTATTATTATTTATTATTTTGTAAACACCACCCCAAAAATATGTACAACGCACGTTTGAGAAGTGTTTTACAGAATCTCGGAAATGAAAATCCTCGCTATCTCTCGGTTTTAAACATTTTCCATGTTTCATTAAAAACCACTTCCAAACCACGTATTGTAATATAGAGGAACTTTCGGTAATGTGGAACCCTATTTAGAATTTGTTGTTTTTTTATTTTAATTATGACATTCTAATATTGTGTAATTACAGTGATTATCGTTAGTGTTATAACTATGAAATTGCGATCTTATTTTATTCAAATTTGGAAAAATCTTCATACTTTATAAACCTTTTTACGTTACAAGGTCCACTTTTACCTGTATATTCGAGTAAAGTGGGACCCAGAGTCCACCCTAGCTTTTAGTCTATTTTTAAGTTTATTTATTCTATTAATTTATACAAAATTAATAAAAAATTATAGAATATTCACCTGAAAGGTCCGTCTCCTCAACTTAATTATCATTTAACTGTAGCGCTTTCGGGACTTGTCCCATCATCGGCAGGATTCAAAACTGGTGTTTCACTGAAGATCTGGTAGAGGGGGTTGCATGTATTTGGTTCGTTTTCGTTTATCAGGCTGTCGTTGTGAGCTGCTTTCATGATTTCCATCTCTTCGAGTACGTTTATCTTCGCTGGATTATTTTCTCTGTGCATTACTGTTAGGGTGTTTTCAATATTTAACATGCGATGTCCTTCATGGATGACGTGTTTTGCATAGCTTGATTTACCTTCTGCATGAATGAAGTCTCGAAAATGTTCTTTGAATCTGATGTTAAAACTCCTGTTTGTCCTTCCTATATAAAATTTGTTGCAGTCCTTACATGTCAGTTTATAAACTCCTTTGCTGTTGAAAATGTTATTTTCTTCAATGTTATTGTTTATTATGTTGTTTAATTTGTTATTGGTTCTGTATGCTATTTTTACGTTTTTATCGGCTTTCTTTAGTGCATTGGCTAATTTTGTCGTTTCTTTTCCTGTGTATGTAAGTGTTATCCATGTTTTCTTGTTGTTGTCAGATTCTTTTTCTAGTTTAGTTATGTTGGTTATGTTGTTCTTCCTTTTTTGTTTTTTTACGAGTTTATCTATGAATTCTTCATTATAGCCATTGGTTTTTGCCATATACTTAATGTAGTTGAGTTCTTGGATATAATTGTCTTTGCTTAATGGGAGTTTCAACATTCTACTGACTAAGCTATTAAATGTACTAATTTTCTGTTGAAAAGGGTGTGTAGAATTTTTGTTTATGGCCAGAGCATTGTTTGTGGGTTTCCGGTAGATACCGATTTCTAGTTTATTGTTGTGTAGATTTTTGGTTATAGACAAATCTAAGTAGTTTATGCTGTTGTTAACTTCTATTTCTTCGGTGAAAGTGATTTTTTCATGCATGTTGTTTAAGTCTTGTAGTATTTCTTTTTCTTTTCTGTTTTCATTTTCATATATTACTAGTACATCATCGACATATCGTGTTATTAGTTTTATGTTGAATTTGTGTATTAGTTCCTCAAAATGTTTATTTTCCAGTTCTTGTAGGAAGATTTCTGCCATTATTCCAGATGTAGGACTCCCCATCGGGATCCCGTCTTCTTGAATAAATAGTTCATTGTTAAATTGGAAGTAATTTTGCTTTATTGTTGTTATTATTAGTTTGTTTAACTGATTGATATAGTTATCTTCAAGTTTACTGTCTGTTAGTTTTTGTTTTATTATGTTTGCTGTTTCGTTTATCGGGATAAACCTCAACGGAACACATCATGAATCTTATAAAAGTTAATTTATACAGACAGGCACAAAAAAATCAGAAAGTATTTTTGACTGTTCGTAATTAAAAACCATTGGTTTTTATTTAATGTTTCCACAAATTGGTGTTGATTTTAACATTCACACGTCATTCTTCTGCAGTCAGCCAACGGTCTTTGGTTTTAGTAAAATTACATGGATACTGAATACAACTAAGTGCATGGTTTTTACAGATAGCATCCTCATTGATAAAATATACTTATTCATGTGCTTCTGGGACCATGCCTCCATCCCTTGGGATACCTCGGTCAAAGACCATACTCCCAACTCCCAGTATCATGTCCTCCCTATCTATTCGCGTCCACGTTCAAGAGTTCTCGGTTTAAAACCAACACCTCCCAACTTCAGGGAAATTGCTGAGCTACATAGTACGTCAGGTCGCTCATTCCTGACGACCCTACAGTTGGTCCACGGGCTCCTCGAGCCTAGCCGGGAGGACTGCTGTCGCAGATCCACCGACCGTTCCCCTGTTCTACCTCCAGGGACGCATGCTGCAGCCGTTGTGAGACCGGCTAGGGCTTGAATCCTCAAGCCCCGCAGTGTGAGACTTTAGTACATCCAGGTGCTCATCTCCTGGTGACCCCACAGTTTGTCGATGAGCACGTAGGCTTAGCCGGGAACAAGCACAGTTGCTCCCCTCTGGTCCGAGCCGTGCCCTGGTGTGCCCCCAGGGACGTGTCCTGTTGCAGTTGTGGTCCAGCACGGAGCTCGCAAGCTCCAATAGGTGAGCAATAGTACGACAAGGCGCTCAACTCCTGCCGACCCCACTAATGGTTCACGAGTCCCTTGGACTTAGCCGGGAGGACTGTCTAGCAGATCCACCGACCTTCCCCCAGTGCACCACCTGGGGACGTGTTTTGTTGCTGAAGTGGGTCCAGCCTGAGCATTAGTACGTCAGGTCGCTCAACTCCTGACGACCTCAGATTGTCATTGGGCCACTCGGTCACGGAGTCGGCGCTAATCCCACACCCAAAAGACCGCGCTTCCTCCTTTCCCTAGCTTACTGACCTGGTGGTAATTCCCAGCATTACGCCCGGTATTGTCCCAACCAGCCCGTTCGCAAGACTAGGCCTAGTCGTGCCGCTGCTGTGAGTCCAGCCCACTGAGCAATGTAGGCATCCAGGGTTCTCATCGCCCATGGTGCCCACACAGAGGTCCTCGGGTTCGTTGAACCAAGAGAAAGGAGTTTCTGATCTCCAGTCACCTACCACTTCGCCACGGCGGCCGCTGATCCCGCTATGGGTCAGGATATGTGAGCTTTGACAACAGGTCGCTCATCTTCCCCCTGTTGACCCCAGTCATGGTCCGCGAGTCCATCGGACTTGGAGGGGAGGACTGACTAGCAGATCCACCGACCTTTTCCCCACTACGCCACAAAGGGAACATGATTGGCTGCTGAAGTGGGCGCAGCAAGAGCTATGTAGTACGTCAGGTCGCGCGAGTCCTGATGACCTCACAAATGGCCCGCGGGTCCGGTCTGGACCTAGCCGGGAGGAATGCAAAGCAAACTACCGACCGTTCCCCTATCCGCCACCCGGGGACGCGCCCTGTTGCTGTTGTGAGCATAGCTGTGGCTCTAGAACCGGACCCCCAGGGACTTATTCATGTAAAGTGGACCCAGGTCAATTTTAACCGCCTCATGGAGAGTCCACATTAACCGAATTCCTTTGTTCATGTTTAATTATTTTATACAGCCGCCATGTCACATAATATCAAATCAAACTCGTCAATATATTAAAACAGTATCTATATAATATAACATATTTAATTGATTTTTCAACATTTGTAATATTCAATAGCAGAAATTAAGAATTAATTCTTAGTTTGAAAAACGTTTAAAATAGTATTTTCATAGAAATATCACAAATAAACCCTTCTTCGCACAAATAATAAAATAAATTCGTCTTGAACACGTCAAAGTTGATGAGTTAAAATATTTTCTGTTCCAGTGCAGTACCAATTAAAGAAGATATTAACAGGGTCCAATCAAACCTAAGTGTTGACATTACCCGAACTTCCTTTACTATTATTCCATCTCATTTTTGACCTATCTGCTAGACTCGTTCACTCTGATTTGCCTATATATTGTTTCCGACCCCATTCATTCCCCATTCAAGCATATGTTCTGCCCATACAGTCTGCGATAATTAACATTTCCTATTATATCTGATTTACCATAATGATCATCTAGCTTCCTGTTATGAAGTTTTCTCCATTCACCTGTCTGTTTGCCTCTCTTCATCCAAACGATTTCCTTAGTATTTACTCTCAAATACACGGAGACGAAGCCCAAATACTCGGCTCTTTTACGAGCCTGAAAATCTTTGACTCTGACCCCACGGCATATAGTCCTTCCCGCAATACTTATCCCTTGGATTTTCCCATCCTAAAAATCCATCGCCTACGGCCGAGTTTGAACCCGCAATGTTGTGAGAGGCATATACAAAACAGTACACGCAAAGAAGGGTTATATTGAGTGAAGATATATACCCATAATTGTATATATATAATATATAACAATTAATGTTTGTTTGTTTGTTCGTAGTTTATGCGCGGCCATACCGTTGTTCCGATTGTGATGGGGTTTTCTGAAAAATGTTCAGGAGATTCCAGGGATGAACATAGGCTATAAAATACATGTGATACTCAACTCCTACACCCTTAAAAATCGCCCTTTGTAGTGATAACATGTGAAAAATGTAGTTCTTTGGATGCTTAAATGGCTTACGCTGCCTAAACCATAACAAATACACATAATTAATGCACATAGAATTGAATATCTCAAAAAATTCTAAAATAACGTCCGCGACAGCACATGTTTATCTCTTACGGATATAAGATAATAGTTAAAAATTAAAATGTACCTGTTGGCAGGTGCCGTCATCCTCAACTTTGTTACAATGGTGTATATAAAAATTAATTCACCTCAACGGAATATGATATGCATTTTATTAGTATTGACTCTTACGGATATCTCACAATAGCCATTTTTGTCTTTCATTGATACCAAGAAGATCGAGACAAGTATGTAGATTCTTGTGCAAGCATAGCAATCACATGACGGGTATTCTTTTACGGATAACTCACAATAACGAATTTTATCTTTCAGCTCATTTATGCCAAGAAGATCGGGATGAGTAGATTCCCGAGCAACGCCGGATAATCAGCACTTGTGTATCTAAAAAATATAAATTTATAATTATTTTTCCATTTACTTATTCAACCAAACATAAAAGTACATTAATTTTCATTTATTTAGCCGTAGCAGCGCACACCGTGTATTAGCTAGTACTGTATATACGAACTAGTATATACAAACTGTTTTGTTTAAACTATGAATTTTCCTGGTGGTCTAGTGGTGTCTGGTTCCGGTGTTGATGGATTTTTAGGGCGTACAAATCTTGAGAAGGATTTTGTACGGAAATGAAGTAAAGTAGCGGGCCTCTTACCGCATATTTATTTCACTTAAATGAATCTCAACCCTTTCGAAAGGGACTTGTGAGCAAAGTACGTCGTCCAATTCGCGCCCAGATTTGAATTCCGATGATACTGGCCTGAACCATTAAAGTTCATGATTGCATAATATACTAATAGTAATAACAAACCTGTGAAATATTGTTTTTAATTCCTGATTAAAATAATTTAGAAACAATTTTTTTTTCAGTTTCACATTCACTGACGTTTCTTGGTAACGTGCGAGTTTTTACGTCATCATTGTAATTGTCGCTATGCAACTAGGAACATTTTGTCAAGAAAGTTTATTAAATTTATTTCTGTAATAAAACATGAATTGAACGTAATGGATAAAACGCATACGGATTTAAATAACATATGTACATCTAGATTTCTCGTGGAATTTCCTGTTTAAGTAAGTTATTCACACGAGTATATACAGTTTTATATATAAAAATTACAATAAGTTAATTAAAAAATACATTAGACATTTAATATGCATTCAATCATAGCATTTACCTTCTTCTTTAACTTCTTTCTTTGGGCGCTGCAGTCGATCTTGTTGTACTACTAGTTACCATGTGGTCTCTGGTTTCAATGTTCACTGGTTTAAAAGAGGCTGGAGTTAATTGGTGTTACAGGCTGTTAAAATCCTGGGAAAAAGTTTATTTTAACTTACCTGATATATTTTCCAAGTCCTATAGAACAACAGTGCGCATGCGTCAGAGTTTATAGACCAAACGATAACCCACCATCGAACGACATATCGATTATAATCGATAATTATTAGCATTGTTTGGATTATTATCATTTTTTGTTTTATCTATTTAGACGATTTAAAAATGTAATGAATAACTAACTCATAATTAACCTAATTAATTTACTCTAACCTAGGGTGGATCTCATGTAATGTCCTTTTTTTTACTCCATAATAATAGCAGCCATCGATAACCCTTCGCTTCCAACTATGTAATATACTCTCTGGAGAAAATAGCAAGTCACCATCACAATATGTGTATTTGAATAAATACTTAAACATTCTAAAATAAAGTTATAAAAATTATATTAAATATTTTAAAATATTTTAAAATGTTACTAAATACAGAAGAGGGGTTATAATTCACAACAATAAACAGAAAAATCAAGGGTAAGTGCTTGTATACTTGAGCCAAATTCTGTTCACGTATTCTCTCGGAATGAACTAAATACGTGGGTCCCCTGTATGCTTATCCGGCATATAATGGAACCTCAAGCTAGAAAACAAATTTAAGCAAATTAATTTGAGTCACACTTGCACAGATTTAATTTGCTGCGTCGTTAAATATAAATAATAACGTAACATTGATTGAAAACTGACATTATCAACTATACCATTCCTAACTAATTGAGTTTCTTTTGTAAGAACATTTATGTATACCAGCCTAATTTACAATCCCCAAATTAAAATACTTGTTTAGGGTTTTTCCCATAGAAGGTTTATTTTTTCTACAGTAAAGCAATTTCTCTTACTGTTAACTTCTCTTCTCTCTGCCGTTGGAAAGTGAAACTTCCTCACCCGTATTCATGCTTTTTAACATCTTGTGGATTGCTTCTTTGTCTGGTTTCTCGCCAAAGATTTGTCCATCAAGGAGGGGTTGACAGTAGTTAATCTACTTCAGATTTAATCTTTGGTGTTTAGATGTACACAAACTCCCTCCACCAACTTCAAAATTATGCAATTCCTATGTGGACGGTGTTTACTTATGATTGCTATTAGTTAAACAGGTACTTTCTCTAACTTCGTCTGGACAGGTCCATGTGTTTATTCTCTTAAGTTGTCCTGTGCTGACACTGAAGTTGACTCTTGAATCTGATACCTGGAACCTGTGAAGTCAATCACTATGTACTAATTTAATGCGATATTTAAACAGTAGCGGTGACAAAAATAATGTCATCCTAGAATCAGGAGTTACATTATCCGGGGAAAAGAGATACATTGACAGTTTGGATGGTGATGGTACAAGTGCAATTGCATAGTTAACCTTGGTTGGATGGATACCAATAATTTAACAAGCGAGAAAGGCATTAAATTATATCTGCTTTGCAATGAGCGGAAAAACTGGCGAAATATTATGTCATTTTGCAAAGTGACACAACTACGTAGGTTACATTTACTACCAGAGAGCTTTCTCAGGTCGATGGTTGTAGAATGGCGTTTTGAGATCATTAAGGGTGGTCGAGCGCAAAGAAAAAACAGGGAAGTTTTTGATGAAGTGAGAAAATTGAGAGAGGGCAAATTTGGGGCTTAGAGAAAAATTGTCTAGCAATCCATCCATCCATAGTAGTTCTTCCCGAGGACAGATCTTTCACGCATTCAAGCATTTTCATGCTATGATTTGCAGCTTTACTAGGGAATTATATGTGTGTAACTTCCCTTTTATTTTCCACACAGATGAAGGATGATAATGATAATGTTAAGGATAATGATGGCCGGATGATTTTCAGGGACCTTTGGGACCTATGCTTCCTGACAATAGTCTTATAGATGAGAAGAAACCCGGAACAAAACTCACGTAGGACATTGTCCCGACCGGGAATCGAACCCAGGCCTGCTGCGTGACAAACTAGCACGCTACCTTGAGACCAGAACGGTGGACAAATACAATATATATCTGTGTGTGTGTGTATTAACTCTTAGCATATAGCAATAAATTTAATCCGTCAAAATCAGACCATTACTTGGACTTCTGAGGAAATGCACTCAGTTTTCCTGCGTGACGGACTTTTATAAGTTTAAGATTAACGCCTGTGAAAATCATAATTACTGATACGTAGCTGATAGCTGTAGTTAATAGAAATCTGTATCCATACATCCTCATGTGAGAGAAGGGTGCTCAATAACGAGCTAATTTAGTTACGCTTATGTCAATTAGTGGCCTGTGGTTAGCACATTACATCAAAAAATCTTGTAGACAACTAATATATAACCTGCATGGCAGGGGCCTATTAAATTTTGCGAAGACGTTCTAATTTAAACAAGAGGATCTTTTACGATCCTGAAAGTTTTCAGACTCGATACCGATGACTTAAATTTATTCTCGGAGAACTTATGCATTGGATTTTACATTCCTATTAATAATCTACCGACCGCCCCAGTTGATTGCCGAACCTCAGGACCAGAAGCAAAGAACATAAACTCCAGCCCAACAAGGCCTTTTGTTAATAGCTATAACTCTTATTACCTCACTTTTATAGCAGTAAAGATATACATAGCACAGTGCAGAATATTCCTAACAAGTACCGGATGCTAGAAAATTACCTTAGTGATTTTATACACATATTTTTTTCATTCGAGTAGAGTTTCCAGAGGTTGGGTAATAAATGAAGCCAGTAAGGAGTAAGGAAGACATAATTGATGGATGGAAGAGTTGAATGAAGTGAGTCTGAAACGATGGATTATAATATATATTGAATCTATTACTCTTTGATTGGAATATAAATTCAAAAGAAGAAATATCTTAATTTTGATGTTCAGTATGATAGAGAAGTTATGCCATTAAAAGGTAAAATTTATTCTTGGCTTATAATATTTTAATATAAATCAACAGCAAAGACTACCGCTTCTAATTCCACCACTACTTCCACTACTACCACTACCACTACTACTACCACTACTAATATACTACTGCTGCTAGTACTATCACCACTGCTACTGTTATTACTACTATTACTACTACTACTGCTACTATTACTACTACTACTAATACTACTACTACTACTAATACCACCAACACTACTACTATTACTACTATTAGAGCTAATATTACTACTATTATTACTACTACTATTACTAATACCGCTTCCACTAACTAATAAATATACTGGCAATATCGAAGATGTAGGTTAATGGCCGCGCTGAAATAAGATCTCCATACATCCCTATCCTGAGCTAATGTTTCCAATCATCCCCGGTATAATCTACTTCCCTCGAAGCATAGTTAATATTATTCTCACACCACCACCACCGCCACCACCACTAACATTACTACTTCTATTACTGCCATTACTATTATTACAAATATCACTGCTACTACTACTACTACTAACACATCCACTATTACCACTATTATAAAAAATCCCGCTACTACTTTTACTACAACTCCACCACTACTACCACTAGTATCACTACCATTATTACTATCACTAACGTTATTACTACTACTAATAATACTACTACCACTACCACTTCTACTACGATTACTACTGCTACCACTAATACTACTATTACTACCACAACTACTACTAGTATCACTACCACCAGTAATACTATTGCTACTGCTACTACTACTAACAATACCACTTCAACTACTACAATTACTACTATTATTATTTCTGCTACCACTAATGGTAGTAAATACTACCACCACCAGCACTACTACTACAATTACTACTACTACAACTACTTCCACTACTATTACAACTACTATCACTATCACCACTTATACTAGTGTCAATACCACCACCAATGCTATCAACATTATTGTCACTACTACTAGTATTACTAATATTACTACAACTAATAGTAGTATTATTACTACTGCTACCACAGATGTACCTCAACCACCAACAGTACTACTACTACTACTACTAGAACTACTATTACTACTACTGCTGCCGCTACTGCTACTAATATGACTATAACTACTACTACCACCACCACCACTATTACTACTAACACTACCACAAATACTAGTAGTACCAGTACCACCTTCAACAATACTACTACTTATATTACCACGACTGCTATCACTACCACTAATACTACTACTTCTATTATTACTGCAACTACTACTGCAACAAAAACTACTACTGCTACCACGAATACTACTAACACTACTACTACTACCATTATTACTACTAATACTACTACCACTATCTCTACTACTACTAGTACTATTACTACTGCTAGCACTAATACTACTACCATACCACAACTACCAGTACTACAATTATCCCCACTTTTGCTGCTGCTACTACTACAGCTACTATTACCACTACTATTATTACTACACTACTAATATTACTACAATTAATACTACTTATACTACTATCATTACTAATACAGCCATAACCACAACTACTACTACCACAAACATTACCACCACTGCTACTTCTACTACCACTACCAGCACCATCACTACTACTACTTCTACCACTGCCACCACTACTATCACTACCACCAGCACCACTGCTACTACTAATACTACTATCACCACTAACATCACCACCACTAGTACTACTACTATTACTACTACTACTACTACCACTAGTACAACCACTACCACTACTACTACCCTTACTACTACTAGCACTACCACCAGCAGAACTACTATTACAACTACTACTATTACTATTACTACCACCACCACTTCTACTACTACCTCCACCACTACTACCATTACCATCACCACTACTAATACTACTGCCACTACCACCAGCATCACCATCACTAATACTACTACTACCACCACCAACACTACTACTATTACTAACACTACCACTACTACTACCATTACCACCGCCACTACTACTACTACCTCCACTACCACAACCACAACCAACCCTACCATTACCATCCCTACCATCAGCAACACCAACTCCACTACTAATGCTACTGCCACCACCACACCACTATTATCTCCACCATCACCACCATCAACTCCACTACTAATTCTACTGCCACTACCATCACAACTACCCGAATTCTACAACCGCAACCACCACCACAATCACCATTACCACCACTACTAATACCAGCAGCATCATCACTACCAACACCACCGCCACCAGCACCACCACCCCCACTACCAGCACTACCATCACTTCTTTTGCTGATGCTGCTACTACTACTACTACTACGACTACTACTGCTGCTTCTTATGCTGTCGCCGCCTACTACTAATATGTATTTTTTATTGCCGTACAAGTATGCTTCCATGTATGTGTTAAACAGTAAAAGCGACTGTAGTTAATTTGTAGGATAAAGATGCCTTATATTGTGATATCCCTAATTTCGCGATACATTTTATTTCGTAGTCACGGAATTATTTTAAAAAAAATGTAGTTCGTGGATACACCGTACATGGAATAAGCTTTTTCTTTCCATTTTATTACCTTGCGCGCCTTTCAAATAGCAATACAAAACCTCAAAACCATCGTTATTTTCAAAGTGGTTGAAAAAGTATTTTTGTTCTCTCTTTTGTTTTAAAAAATGTTATATATGTTGGGCAACTGTTTATTTAATAGTTATATAATATTTTATATTAATTAAACCAATTGACTGTTAACAATATAAAAGGGCAATCAATAATAGAGCGGATTAAACATTTACGATTTTATTTTTTTCCAATGCTACGGCTCCATCTCGTATTTAACCGTGTGAATGTAGACAGTAAAAGAAATTAATAATCTTTCATATTAGTTACACTAGGTATATATCAGTTATATTAAAATTACATATTTTACTCATTAACAGGGCTGTAATAAAATTAAACCTATGGATGCTAAAGAGACATTTGATTGAAAACATTTCCTAAAATTATTTCTTCATCGTTCGTAAAATTAAGTTTTTCTCAATTTTAAATTTTCGTTGTTATTTCTCTTAATTAAATTATTATTATTATTATTATTATTATTATTATTATATGCTTGTGTTTAGGGTGGGCAATATTTTTTTAGAAAGTAGTACTTGTGTAGGACCTATTTGTTTGCAGACATTTTATCGCTATCTGTATTTTAATATCATTATCTAATATTAAATTTATTTTAGTGGGTAATACGCCAAACTATCAAACTTCATTTAATATAATTTACTAAATTTTTGTATTTGCCCTTATATAGTTTGAGATATTGATTATCAACTTTAATAAAAAACGGCGAATTCAGTTTTATTTTTAATTTATAAGTTTCTGTTTAAATATCACGGAATTAGGATATCACTTACTTGGAAAGTCTATGATAAAAGAATGAGACATTAGGGAAAACTGTAGATGGGTTTGGAGTAAATTCGATGAATATATATCATGGAAAGTTAATACTACATTACTGTATACATATGTTGTCACCATTGTATAAAATGTTATATTTGCCAAAAAAAAACAGAGAATTAGACACGTTTACCCTATGTACTGCATTTGAATGACTAGTGATCATCTTAAAGGGACTTATAAATTATAGTTGGAGATAGGATAAGAACAATCATTTTTAAAAACTAAATAACTCGCTGGTACTATATTCGGAGGTTTATCACCGCGCGGACATACGCTTTCAATATATCCCAACTTTGAATATTGTTTTTTAAAAATTTCCTTTGTAATTCACTACCTCAAATCATGCTTAATGTTATTTTTTGCGCGATAGTGAATTTTGCCTTACTTACAGCAATGGTGACCATGATTGAAAGTTCAACTTCAACATTTAGGAGTTGCCAACCTAAATAACTATACTGCAATATTACATAATACAAACAACGTGTAACTTAATATTTATGTACAAAAATATATCCAAATGATAGTGTTTATATACATTATACGAAAGAAATTACTTCTTTTAAAATTAACTGAAGTTTATTTGAAACAATGTAAAACAATAAATACGTACTTGCCGCAATTTTATATTTGATTCGTGTTACGGCCTGCTGCATTTTTAACTAATAAACATTGCCCAGATGGTTAACGTTAGTCACTTGTTTATAATGAACGCAAGTATTTCCGAGAAAGATGTTATTATTTTACAATTATTTATTATTTCGAACACACCACGGCGCAAAATCATGTACAATACAGGTTTGTAAAGTATTTTACAGATACTTGGAAATTAAAAACCTCGCTGTCGCTCGGTTTTTAAACATTTTCCTCGCTTCTGTAAAACCACTTCCCATCCTCACATTATAATATACTATTATCCCACATCATTTTTGCACTACCTACTGGACAGTTTCTCTGTGATTTACCTATATGATGTTTCCGACATATGGCATATGTTCTGCCCATACAGTCTGCGATGCGTAACTTTTCCTATATATCTCATTTACAATAAAGATCATCTAGCTTCCTGTTATGTAGTTTTCTTCATTCACCTGTCTGTTTGCCGCTCTTCGGTCCAAACATGTTTCTAAGTATTTAGTCTCAAATATTCGGAACCCAAATACTCGGCTCTTTTACGAGCCTGAAAGTCTTTGACTCTGGACCTACGGCTTGTAGTCCGTCCCGGAAAACTTGTCACATGGATATTTCCAACCTAAAAATCCACCGTCCACGGCCGGGTTTGAACCCCGCAATGTGGTGTGCGGCATATATATATATATGAAAAAAAAAAAAAATATATATATATATATATATATATATATATATAATTTGCGAGAGGAGCTATACCTTGGATTTCTGATAAACGTGATCTATATAAAATATACAGGATATATATGAAACAGTTTTGAGCTCAAGACAAACTGTCTGAGCTACTGCCTATAGTCCTCCAAATAAAGAATAATTAGAATTAGAGGCCCACCCTACAGAAACACTTACTCTTGATTTTTCAGTTTATTGTTGTGAATTATAACTCTTCTTCTGTATTTGGTAACATTTTAAAATGTTTTAAAATATTTAAAACAATTTTTATAACTTTATTTTAGAATGTTCAAGTATTTATTCAAATCAAATACACATATTGTGATGGTGACTTGTTATTTTCTCTAGAGAGTGTATTATATAGTTGGAACCAGTGGGTTATCGATGGTTACGATTATTAAGGAGTGAAAAAAAAAGGGCGTTTTATTGAATCCACCCTAGGTTAGAGTAATTGAATTAGGTTAAATGTGAGTTAGTTAGTTAGCTTTTAGGTTTGTTACATTTTAAATGTGTCTAAATACATAAAACTAAAAAATATATATAATAATGGAAACAATGATAATAATCGATATGTGGTTCGATGGTGGGTTATCGCTGGCTCTATAAGCTCTGGCGCATATGCACTGTTGTTCTATAGGACTTTGAAAATATATCGGGTAAGTTAAAGTGGAGTTTTTCCCTGTTTTGTTTAAACTATGAATTGTCCTGGTGGCCTGGTGGTGTATGGTTCCGGTGTTGATGGGTTTTTCGGGGTAAAATTTTGAGAAGAAGTTTGTATGGAAATGAAGTAAAGTCGTAGGTATCGCATATTTATTTCATGTAAGTGAATCTCAACTCCGTCGAAAGCGACATGTGAGAACAATATGTCATTCCATTCGCGTCCTGATTTGAATTCCCATGCTACTGGCCTGAACCATTAAAGTTTATGATTCAATATTATACTAACAGTAATAACTAACATGTGAAATATTTATTTTTTCATCCTTGATTAAAATAATTTACAAACATTTTTTTCTTATTTCACATTCAGTGACGTTTCTTCGTAACGTGCGACTTATTACGTCATTATTGTAATTATCTCTATGCAACTTCTGTAGGTGCATTTTGTCAAGGAAGTTTATGAAATTTAGTTTTGTAATAAAAATATGAATTGAAGGTAATGGATAAAGCCGCTTACCATTTTAAATATAAGTTGTACAGCTGGATTTCTCTTGGAATTTGCTGTTTAAGTAAGTTATTCATATATACAGTTTTATCTTTAAAAAAGTTACAATAAGTTACAATTTTTAAAAATAATTTCACATTAGGCATTTAATATACATTCAATTACAGCAATTTTCGTTTTCCTTATCTTCTTTTTTTGGCCGCTGCAGTCGATGTTGGTGGATTACTGATTTAAAAGAGGTTGGAGTCAATTGATGTTACAGGCTGTTTAAATCCTGATCACATGTTCTTTCGAAAGGAACTAAATACGTGGGTCCCCTGTATGTGTATCCGGCATATAATGGAACCTCAAGCTTGAGAAAAAATCAGCGAACTATTTTGAGCCTCCCTTGCCCAGATTTAATTTCCTCCAGTATTGAACACAACTACGAAAAAGCGTACTTAAATATAAATAACAACGTAACACTGATAGAACAGTTTGACTTTATCAACTATACTTTTCCTTACTGTTACCTAATTGAGTTTATTTTGTACGAAATTTTATAGATATCGGTCTAATTTCCAGGCCCCAAATTGAAATATTTATTTAGGGTTTTCTCCCATAGAAGGTTTATCTTCTGTACAGCCAAGCAATTTCTCTTACCAGTTAACTTCTCTTCTCCCTGCCGTTGGAAAGTGGAACTTCCTCACCCGCATCGTTGCTTTTTAACATCTTCTGGCTTGCTTCTTTCTCTGGTTTCTCGCCAAAAGTTTGTCCAGCAAGGAGGGATTGACAATACTTCAGATTAAGTCTTTGGGGCTTAGATGTACTCAAACTCCCTCCACCAACTTCAAAGTTATGCAATTCCTATGTGGACGGTGTTTACTTATGATTGCTATTAGTTAAACAGATACCTTGTCTAACTTCGTCTGGGCAGGTCCATGTGTTTATTCTTTTAAGTTGTCTTGTGCTGTCACTGAAGTTGACTCTTAAATCTGATAACTGGAACCTGTGAAGTCAATCACTATGCACTAATTTAATGCGATATTTAAACAGCAGCGGTGACAAAAATAATATCTGTCACCATGGAATAAGAAATTAAATTATCCTGCGGAACAGAGATACATTGACAGTTTGGGTAGGGATGATAAAAGTGCTATAGCATTCCACTTGGTTGAAGGGATACCCATAATTTAACAAGCGAGGACGGCATTAAATTATGTCCGCTTTGCAAGACAAGCGGAAAATCTGGCGACATATTATGTCATTTTGTAAAGTGACACAACTACTTAGATTACAGTTACTGCCAGAGAGATTTCTCAGGCCGATGTTTGTAGAATGGCGTTTTGGGATCTTTTAGGGGTGGTCGAGCGCGAAGAAAAAACAGGGAAGTTTTTGGATGCAGTGAGAAAACTGAGAGAGGGTAAAGTTCGAGCTTAGAGAAAGAACTTCTAGCAATCCATCCATCCATAGTATTGCTTCCCGAGGACAGGTCTTTCACTGCATTCATAGCATTTTCATGCTATGATTTGCAGCTTTACTAGCCACACCGGTGAAGGATGATGATGATAATGGTAAGGATGCTGATGATGGCCGGATTATTTTCGAGGTCCGTTGGGCCCTACGCTTCTGACATTTGTTTCATAGGTGAGGAAAAAGCCCGAGAAAAACCTCACCCAGGTGACTGTCCCGACGGGAATCGAACCCAGGCCCGCTGCGTGACAAAGCAGCACGCTACCTTGAGACCAGAGCGGTGGACAAATGCAATATATGTTGTGTGTGTGTGTGTGTGTTAACTCTCTAGCGTCCTCAATTTTTATTTTGTCGGGAACCAAAATCTTGGCATATAGCAATAAATTTAAACCGTCAAAATCAGACCATTACTTGGACTTCTGAAGAAATTCACTCAGTTTACGCACTTACTTTTCCTGCGTGACGGACTTATATAAGTTTAGGATTAACAACTGTGCCAAATCATAATTACTGATACGTAGCTAATAGCTGTGGTTAATTGAAATCTACATCCATACATCCTCACGTGAGAGAAAGGTGCTCCCTAATGGGAGCTTCATATAGAGCTAAATTAGTTACACTTATTTGCCTACAGATGTCAGCTAGTGTCATGAGTTTAGCACATCCTCTCAAAAAATCTTGCAGACAACTAATGCATAACTTGGATGGGAAAGGCCTATTAAATTTTGACTAGCAGCTCTAATTTAGACTAGAGGATCTATTACGACCCCGAAAGTTTTCAGACTCGGGCCCACGGCCTAAATTCACTCTCGGAGACCTTATCCCTTTGATTCTGACATCATAAAATATCCACCGACCGCCCGAGTTTGAATTGCCGACCCTCGGGACCACAGGCAAAGAACTAAACCTCTTTGCCCAACAAGGCCGTTAGTTAATAGCTATAACTATTATTATTTGCTAACTTTATACCAGTAAATATATATATATATATATAGCACAGTGCAGAATATTCGTAACAAGTACCGGATGCTAGAAAATTAACTTAAATATTTTGTAAACCTAATTTTTTTATTAATGTGGAATTTCCAGAGGTTGGGTATTAAGGAAGCCAGTAAGACGTAAGGAAGAAATAATCGATGGATGCAAGAGATGAATGTAGCTGAGTCTTTAACGATGAATTATAATATACATAGAATTTAATATCAAATGAAGAATAACTTATTTTCATGTTCAGTAAGGTAGAGAAGTTACGCCATTAAAAGGTAAAATTGATTTTTGGCTTATAATATTTTAATATAGTATAGCTGCCTACACCAAATGGGATCGAAAGAAAAATGTACAAATCCTTCAAGAACTGTGTCACCAATACATCTCCAGATATCAGCTAAACTGGAAGGAACATGTCTCAAGAATTGCTAGATCCAGGACCCCCAAGGCAATAATGAACTACTCTCCAAATGGGAAACGATCACTTGTTCGACCTATGAAAAGATGGCACGAAAACCGCTTTGTCAGGCCGTAACAGTTCTTCTAGGACTAATACCTGGCAGGATGATGATGATGATGATAACAACTACTACTACTAATACAACTACAATTACAACTACTACCGCTACTACTACTAATACAACGATTAACACTACTCTTACTACTACCAACATCACTACTTCTACTGATACTACTATGATGACTACTACCATTACTACTAGTATTTTTACCACAACAATTACTATTAATAATTTCACTACAATTACATCTATTACTATTACCACTACTACTACTACTACTACTACTACTAATACTACCACAATCAATATAGTACCATAATCACTACTACTACCACCACCAATACTACTACTACCACTACTAGTACCAACACCTACTACCACTACTAACAACACCACCACCACCGCCAACACCGCTACCACAACTACTACTACTACCACCTCCACTACCAAAAATACTACTACTACCAGTACTACTACCACTGCTACTACTACTAATATGACCACCGCTACTACTACCAACACTACTACCACCATCACTATTACTACCACTACCTCTACCACAACTACTAATACTACTATTACTACCAATATTACTATTACTAACACTAATACAAATACCACCACCACTACCAATACTACTACTATTACTAAAACTATTCCTACACCTACCACCACTACCATCACTACTACTACTACTACTCTAACCACTACCACAAATACTGCTACTACCACTACCACCACTAGTACTACCATAACTAATATTACTTTTTCTACTAATACTCCCATAACTACAACTACCACAACAACACAACTACTACTACTACTACTACTACCATCTTAATATAACCACTACTAATATTTCTACCACTACTACTACTACCAATACAACCACTACTATTACAACAAACTACTTTTTAACCACTACTTCCAAATTCTACCTCCCCCAGCATCCACCACCCAACCACCACCACCACCACCACCACCACCACTACCACTACATTACCTACTACTACCTCGCTACACTACCTACTACTACCTACTACCTTACTACACCACTTCTACAATATAATTCGCCACTACAACGAAAAACTAATACTATTACACTACTTTAAAATACAACCTTTACTACCTGTCTACAACTACACATTACACCACCAATTGCACTAATACTACTACTACACGTACTACTAACCACTACTACTACAATACTCATACTAACACTTACTAATACTACTACTACCGCTAATAAACACTACCGCACCACTATCACTAATAACTACTACTACTACCTTCCTATAGACAACTAACCGCCACCACTAGCTATTAATAATAATACTACACCTTCCACTACTATACTACTACTGCCACCACTAGTACTATTACTACCACTACCTATACCACCATACTACTACTACCACTATTACTACTACCATCACTACAACTACTATTTCTACTACCACTGGTACTACTTCTTTCACCAATACCACTACTAGTACTACTACCACCACTACCACCACCACCACCACCACCACTACAACTTCTGCTATTACTACTACGACTACTACCACCAGCACCACCATTACCACCACTATTAACACTACAATTAATACTAGTACAACTACTACTATTACTACCAATAGTACTACCACTACCACCACTACTTTTACAACTACAACCACTACTACTATTACTACCACAACTAAATTACCACCACCAATAGAACTAATCTTAGTATTATTACTACTACAACATTAATACTACTACCGGCACTATTATTACCACAACTACTATCACTGCCACTACTACCACTACTATTCCTACTACCACCATTACTGCTACTTGTTACTAGTACTGCCACTACTTCTATTACTACCACCAATATTACTACTATTACCACTGCCACCACTACTACTATTAGTACCAGAACTAGTACCACTATAATTACGGCCACTAATACTACTATTACTACTACCATTACTAAAATTGCTACCACTACTACAACTACCACCAACAGTACCACTGCTGCTACTACTACTATTATTATTATAATTACCACTGCTACTACCACTACCACGATTACTACTACGAATATTACTATTACAACCACTACTAGTATAACTACCACTGTAATCACATATACTACTCCAACTACTACTACTGCTACTATTACTGATGCTACTACTACTACTAATAGTACTACTACTATTGCTACTACTATCACTACTATTTGTACTACTACTACTATTACTACCACTTACACTACTACTATTACATTTACTTCTAACATTACTACTTTTACTACCTCTACTAATATCATTACTACAACTACTACTATAACAAATACAACTACTATAACTTATACTACTACTTCCACTAGTACTACTACCACTAATACTACTACTAGCACGAATACTCTCACTACCACCACTACTACTAATACTATTACTACTACTACTACCACCACTATTACAGGAACTACTACAACTACTACCACCATAACTGCAACTACTATTACTACTAATACCACTATTACATTTACTACAACTATTAATGCCATTATTGTCACTTCTACTACTATTACTACTAACACAACTACTACTATTATTACTTGTACCAGTGCTAGTATTACTACCTGTAATACAAACTACTACAACCATCAACAGTACTACTACTACTATTACTACTACCACGACTACTGCTACCACAACTACTACTACTGTTAATACTACTACTACCACTACTATTATTACTACCAATACTACTTCCACTATCACCACCACCACTACTAATATTGCTACTAACACTACTTCTACTTTTACTACTACTACTACTACTACTACAATAAATACTACCAGTATTATTATTATTGCCACTACAACTACCTTAAAACTAAGAGCACTACTACAACTACTGCTATTACTACCAACAGTACTATTAATACTACTACTAATATTACTATTACAACAACTACTAATAATAATACTACCACTAATACTACTACCACTAACACTTACATTACTATTTCTACTACTATAACTACTATCACAATTATTATTACTACCACTAAAACTACCCAATACCAGTACTACTACAACTACCTCTAATATTACCACCAGTAATATTACTACTAATACTACCATCACTGCTACTACTACTACTACTACTACTACTACTACTACTACTACCAATACCATTACTACTACCAACACTAATACCACTACTACTATTACTACTGTTATTAATACCGCCACTACTACTACACCTACTATGACTATCACTCTACTACTACTACTACTACTACTACTACTACCAATATTATTACTAATTATATTTCTGTTATTACTACCACTGTTTGTGTATACGTCTTATTCTTTTAAGAAATCTGCTTCACATTTGCATGTTAGTTCGCACATGAATCAATCCCTACACCCACAACATAGAAACCGATTTTTCACTCTGTATGTGGACTGTATAATTTAGATGGGTGTTAAATAAATATGATACAAGCTTTACTTAGTATTTAAATGTAAACTGTATTAACAACCAGTAATAATAAATAATATATACTCAGATACAATTCAAATGTTACCAACTTGCACTTGATTAGCACGTGGTGCTCATTGCGCTATTATCCACAGAATTAAATCTCAGTTTATTTCTAAACTATTAATAAGATCTTAAAAACTACCATTTACAACTAGGTAGCATACACTATGGATCCTCAATCACACAACAATAAGTCTGGATGGCTTCAATTATCTTCACTCGAACTAACTCGAACACTAGTCCTTGAAGGACACGAGTCTAACACACTCACACGCCATGACAGTAGAAGCGGTAGAAGCTATCTCACGCAGGGAGATGGAAATGCAAAAATATGATCTCTGCGTATGACGCACTCAGGGCAGCCAACAACACAATTTACCGTGGTTCAATCATGGCCAGTTTGATGATTGACTATTAGTTGCTACCCTGTTGCTGCAACAACCACTATTACTGCCACAACAAACTGTTTCTACTATCACTACTATCTCAAATATTACTACTACTATTATAGCTACAAGAACTATTCCTACTACTACCACTACCTAAAGTACTACTACTATTACTACTACCACTATCACCACTACTACTATTACTATTACCACTGTCACCATGCACTACTAGTATTATTACTACTACTGCCACTACTACAGTTACTACCACTACTAGTACCACTGCCACCAATATTACTACTATTATTACTACTACTATCACTACAATTACTGCTACCAATTCCACTACCACCACTACTATCACATATACTAATATTATTACCTCTACAAACACTACTAATACTACTACTGTTACTACCACCAATAATTTTACTACCACTACTGTACCAAAACCACAAACACTACTACTACTATTACAAGAATCACTACTACTATTACTACCGGTACTACTACTATTACTACTACCAACACAACTACTGTTACTATTAGTACTAATAACATTACAACCATTTCCTGTACTACTATTACTCTTATTACTACCACCACCACTACTATTACCACTTCCACCACTAGTACTACTACTGTTATTACCACTACTACTAACACCCCTACTACTGCTACCGTTAGTACTACTCCTACTACTATTACAACTACTAGTAGTACTACCGCTATTACTGCCACTACCATTAATGCTACTATTACTACCACTACTACAACTGTCACCACCACTAATACTACTGTTACGACTGCTACACCACTGCTACTATTACTACCACTACCACTATCATTACCACCACCATTACTACTACAACTATTACTACTACCACTACTATTAATACTACTACCACCACCACTATTACTTACTGTTATTAGAGGCCTTTTCACTAATGAAGATACAAAACTAGCGCAGGTAAACGTAGGGTCTTGGGGAAACGATCCCTATCAGCAGGCTTTGTCCGTATCTGCAAAATCATGGTTACTAGTCGCAATGAAAATATTAACCCTGAGAAGGAAATTATTATAATAACTATGTATCACGTCAAATTTCTTTAAGGGCACCCGGTACTAATTTCCTTGCAATTTGGTTTAAAAATAGGACTTACAAAAATAATCATTTTTTTCAGCTTATTCTTAAGTTATGTGTATGAAAATTATGTCACTAATTAAACAAGTCTTCCTGAACATAATGACACTTTGGTTAACTTTTTAGACATATTTCTTTATGACTAATTTAAAATACAAAAAAATCCACGATGTTTAAAAGTATTGTCTTGGTACAATTTTTTCAGAAACTACTTTCCAATTATTTTCAAAATTAGTGTGTTATTGTCCATGATTCATTTGACAATAATAAGGTTTGCTTGTGTTCAGATATGGATTGTAATTTATTTTAAAAAAATCAAAGAGCAATTTTTTGTTAAAAATGTTGCATAATTTCTTCTCTTTTTTATTTCAAACACCATCAATAGCACAAAGATAAATTTAACTTATTATTATAGAGCTTTTTAAACCGAATATCCAAGCCAAAAATAAATCTCCTATCTTTCATAGTTTCAGAGAAAAGTGTATTAAAATATTAAAAAATACAAGTTACGGGAAAATGCAAAAAAAAAAAAATAAAATTGCACATTAGGAGAACACAGAGACGCCGTTTATAAAAATAAATTTTTATGGGTTTAAATGTGCAAAATCGACAAACTAATATGGCACATAGATAAAATAGACCTTAGTGGATTTTTTGAAGCAGAAAGAAAATACATTTTTTAAACCCAAATAAGTACTGGGTGTCCTTAAAACTGGAAGAAAATGAGAATAAAATTATTACAAACCAATAATTTATCAAATATTATTCATGTTAATATTAATATTATTATTTTTAAATCAAACTCATCACTTACATTAATTATATTGGATACGAGAACTCCATTAGGCCTATAGTAAATTTTCAAACCTCATGTAATAAAAAAACCAAAATGATTTTAAAATAGGTAGGACATGTGGCACAAATAGGGAATGAAAGAGGTGTAGGCTATGGAAGCTTCTTGTAGGAAAACCAGAGGGAAGACGGCCAGTTGGTAGATCAAGAATCTTACGAGGTTTTAGAAGTAAGGTGACGAAAACTAATATTTTTTAGACTGACAGTACACTATTTTGGAATTGAATGTGTATGCCTGTACGTTAGATTACCCGCAGTCAAGGGGATGAAGCTGGTCTTCTGCGCGTCTGAGGACTACTACAACTACGACTGTTATTATTATCATCACTAGTACTACCACTAATACTTATTCTATCACTAGTGCTACAATTGCTAGTCTTACTACCGCTACTACTACCACTACCACCACCACTGACACTTACTTACTTATTCATTGGCACTATCAAACCCGTAGGTTCATGGCCGCGCGGACATAAGCTCTGCAGACATCCCTATCCTGAGCTAATGTTTTCCAATTGTTCCCTGTATAAACTACTTCCCTCAAATCATAGTTATTGTTATTCTCCCACCTCATTCTTGGTCTACTAACTGGGCGTTTTCCTTCTGGTTTTCTTACCAGAAGCTTCCATGCACCTCTTTCATTCCCCATCCGTGCCACATGTCCTGCCCAACGCAGTCTACGAGACTTAACTGTTATTATATCTGACTTCCTATGAAGACTATGTAGTTCATTGATATGCAGTCTTCTCCATTCACATGTCTGTTCATCTCTCTTTGGCCCAAACATTTTCCTAAGTATTTTATTCTCAAATACTCGCAATCTTCCTTCCTCCCTTAAAGTAAGAGTCCTTGTTTCGCATCCATATAATAAAACTGGTGGAATAATAGTTTTATATATTTTCAGTTTAACGTTTTTTTGAAATGAGTTGGGCCATCAAAAGTCTCCGTAATCCATAATTGCCCGCATACCACTAACACTACTATTACTATTTCCACCAATGCTACTAATCTTGCTACTATTACCACTAAAACTATTGCAATCACAACGACAACCACTACCACCATTGCTACTACTACTACTACTACTACTATCACTACTAACCCACTACTGCTATCACTACTACTACTACTACTACTACTACCACCACTATTACTACTACTACTGTTACTACTATCAGAACCACTGATACTACTGTTCCTATTACTACTACTATCACCGCTACCACTACTACTACCACTACCACCACTACTACTACTGTTATTACTAACTACTACTACTAATACCACCACTACACTCTACTACTATTACTTCCACTAGTACTAACAGCAAAATACCACTAATAGTACTACTAATATTACTACGACCGTACTAATAATTTATTACTACTATCGCTGCTACTATTGCTACCACTACTACTAACACTACTACTACTACCACTGTCAATACTACCATCACTACTTCTACTATTGCTACTAATACTACTATTATCACCACCACTACTACCAATACTATTATTACTACTACCACTATTACTGGTAATACTACTATCACTACTACTATTACTACCACTATTCTCGACCACTACTACCATTACTAATACTACTACTACCTCTATCAATATCATCTTAACTACTACTACAACCACCAACTACTACCGCTACAAGCAAGCATTAATTCTATTTATACAACTATTACTATTATTACCACTACCACTACTAATACTACCACCATTACTACTACTACTACTACTCTACCACTACTGTTATTACTACTTCTACCAGTACAACTACTACTGCTGTTACTAGTACTATTACTACTACTACTGCTTCAACCACTACAATTTATAAGAACACTACTACTGTTATTATCTCTACTACTACTGCTTCCACCACCTCTGCTATTACCACTACTACTACTACTACTACTACTACTACTACTATACTACTATACTACTATCACTACTACCAATTCCAGTATTACTACTAACACTAATAACATTAACCTTAACAACATTAGTTCCACTACTATAACAACCACTTGTATCTCTACGAAAACTACTACCACAACCACTACTACCACTACTACTATTACTACTAAACTACTACTAGTATTACCACTACAAACTGATACCACCACTAACTCTACTACTATAATTTCGACTAATCCCATTTCTATTATTTCTACTACTACCACCACCATTAATATTATTACTACGTCCACTACCACCACTAATACAACAACTAATAATAATTTTATTACTACTCGTACTACCGCTACCACTACTTCTATTATTGGTACTATTAATACAGTTACTACCGTTACTACTACTACTACTACTACTACTACCAGTAACATCGCTACTACTACTACCACTACTACTACTACTACCACTACCACTACTACTACTACTATCACTACCACCAACAATACTACTACTGTTACCACCACTATTACTGCAACTACTACTACTACGTCTATTTCTATTACTACTACTATTACTACTGCTACCACTATTACTACTACCACTGATAGCTCTATCTTACTACTAATATTACTACTACTGCTAATACTACTGCCGCAATTACAATCTACACCACTATTACTAATTATATTACCACTACTACTAACACTACTACCACTGCTAACTCTACTACCACCACCACCACTATTACTACTACGACTACTAACGCCACAACACCACTACTGTTATGGCCACGACCACAACTACCACTACTACTACCAACATTACCACCATTACTACTACCACCACTACCACAACCACAAACACCACACTACTAATACTACTATCACTACCAAGACCACTAGAACCACTACCACAAAAACCACTACTACTGCATCTACCACCACCACTACAAATACTACCAATACCTTCACCACCACCACTTCTACTACTATCACCACTACTACTATTTTCACCAAAACTATTAATACTACTATTACCTCTCTTACCACTAATACCACCACCACTTCAACTATTACTAATACCACTACTACCAATACCAACAACCATCACGACATACACCACCACCACCACCACCACCAATACCATTACCAGCACCTTTACCACTAAACGAACCACCAACACACAACATCACCACCACCACTATCACCGTCACCACCTCCTACCCACCGCCATCACCATTACTACGAAACTACAAAACGCAACCACAACCACCACCACCACCCCGACTTCTAATACTACTGCTATTACCACCAAAACAAAACCACCACCAACACCACCACCCTTACTATCACCTTCACTACAACCACCAGTACCACAAAGACTACAAACACGACCACCACCCCATAACATCACCAATAACACAGCCACCACTAGCACCACCACCATTAGCACCACCACCATTAGCACTACCACCATTAGCACCACCACAATTAGCACCACCACCATTATCACCACCACCATTAGCACCACCACCATTATCATCACCACCAGTAGCAGCACCAGCACTACCACCATTAGCACAACTAACACCACTACCACTATCACCACAACTACTATCACTACCACCACCAATACCACTAACACCACTACTACTACAACTACTACTACGACATCGACCACCACCATCACCAGTACTACTACGATCACCACTACCACCACAACCACTACCTCGAGTACCACTACTACCACCACCACCACTACCACCATTACCACTAATACCACCACTTCCACTACCACCACCACCACACCTACTACTACAACAACCATTACCACCACCACCACCACCTCTATCACTACCACCATAACTACCAACTCTATCACTACCAACAATACCTCAACAACCACCACCTCGACCGTCTCTACCACTATCATCACCAACAGTATCACCAACACTACAACCACTATCACTATCATCACTACCACTACCACTATCACCACCACTATCAGCACCACTACCACCATCACCACTATCACTATCACCACTACCACTATCATCACTTCCACTACCGCTATCATCACCACCACTTTCGCCATCACTACCACCATCACCACTATCACTATCATCACTACCACTATCATCACTACCACCATCACCACTATCACTATCATCACTTCCACTACCACTATCATCACTACCACCTTCGCTACCACTACCACCATCACCACTATCACTATAATCACTACCACCACCACTATCATCATTACCACTATCACCACCACTACCACCACCACTACCACCACCACTACCACCACCACCACCACTATCACGACTAACATTACCACTATCATCACACCACACTCATTATCTCCAACATCACCATCACAACTCACTACCATCACACCAACCACCATCAACCAATATCACTATCACACCACTACAATAATCATCACTCAATACTATCACCACTACTATCACCATTACCGCTATCACTATCATCCAATAACCACCTACCCACTGCCATTATCATCACCACCTCTCATCACCACCCTATATCACCACATTAACCACCTACCCACTAACCACCACCACCACTCTCACTATCATCACTACCACTAGCATCACCGCCACTATCACCACAACTAACACCATCACTATCACTATAACCACTAACACTATAATCACCATCATTATCTCCACCACATCCACTATCACTATCATCACTACCACTAACACTATCATCACTACCACTATCATCACTACCACTATCATTATTATCACTATCATAACTACCACTAACACTATCATCACTACCACCATCACCACTACCACTATCATCACTACCACTATCATCACTACCACTATCATCACTACCACTAATATCACTACCACCATCACCACTAACACTATCATCACTTCCACTACCACCTTCGCCACCAATACCACCATCACCACTATCACTATAATCACTACCACTGCCACTATCATCATTACCACTATCACCACCACTACCACCACCACTGTCACTATCACGACTAACATTACCACTATCATCATCCACCACCACTATCTTCACAACTCTACCAAACACCATCACCACCACCAACACCAACACCATCCCACGACACCACCATCACCACTACCACTATCACCACCAACACTATCACCACTAACTAACATCACCACCACTAGCCTCATCTACTATCATCCATTACCACTGTCCATTATCAACCACCAACCCCATTATCATCACCACTAGCATCACCACCACTATCACCAACACTATCACCACCACTACCACCACCACCACTCTCACTATCATCACTACCACTACCACTAGCATCACCGCCACTATCACCACACTAACACCGTCACTATCACTATAACCACTAACACTATAATCACCATCATTATCACCACCACATCCACTATCACTATCATCACTACCACTAACACTATCATCACTACCACTATCATCACCACTAACTCCACCAATAGCGCCACCACTATCAATATCACCACTTCCACTATCACTATCATCACCAGTAATACCAACACTACCACCACCACTATCACTATGATGACCACCACTAGCACCATACACCACTATCGTTTTCATCTCTAATACTACGACTATCATCACTACCACTATCACCACCACTACCATCAAAACTATCACTATCGTCACTACCATTATCAGCACCACTACATCCACCACTATCACTATCATCACTACCACTATCATCACCACCACTATCACCACCACTACCTCCACCACTATCACTATCATCACTACCACTATTACTATCATCACTACCACTATCACTATCATCACCAACCCACTATCACTACCACTACCACCATCAAAACTATCACTATGATCACCAACACTATCACCTCCATTACCACCATACACCACTATCATCATCATCACTAGCACTACGACTATCATCACTGCTATCACCACCACTACCACTATCACAACTATCACTATCATCTGTACCACTATCACCACCACTACATCCACCACTATCACTATCTTCACTACCAATATCAATATTATCAACACCACTATCACCACCACTACCTCCACCACTATCACTATCATCACCACCACTATCACCACCACTATCACCACCACTACCACCATCAACAATGTCATTATCATCACTAACACTACCACTATCATCACCATCACCACCACTACCACCATCATCACTACCACTAAAACTATCAATACCACCACTATCACCAACACTACCACCAATATCATTATCATCACTATCACCACCACTACCACCAGCACCAACATCACTATCAGTACCACTACCACTGTCATCACTACCAGCATCACCATCACACTGACATTATCATCACTACCACTACCATTACCATCACTACCACTATCATCACTACCTCCCCCACTATCACTATCTTCACTAGCACTACCACTACCATCACCACCAGTATCACCACCACTACCACTATCATCACAACCACTATCACCACCACTACCACTATCATCACAACCACTATCATCACAACCACTATCACCAACACTACCACCACTATCACTATCATCACTCCAATACCACTATCATCAGCACCACTGTCACCACCTCTACCAACATCACCACTATCACTATCACTACTACCACTATCAAAATCACCACTCACTATCAACACCATCACTACCACTATCAATACTACAACCACTACCATCACTACATCAACCACCTAATCATCACTACACTATACCACCACCACTACCACCACCACTATCACATATCACAACCATTATCAATCTCTACCACTACCACTATCACACTACCTCTATCACCACCACTACCACCACCACTATCACTGTCTTCACTACCACTACCACTATCATCACCACCACTATCACCACCACTACTACCATCACCACTATCACTATCACCACTACCTACTATCATACACCACCACTATCACCACCACTACTCACCATCAACACACTATCACTATCACTAAGCAACTACCATCAACCACCAATCACCTATCACACTGACATTATCATCACTACCAACTACCACTATCACACTACCACTACCATCCAACCACTCACCACCACTATCCAAACTTCACTACACTACCACTATCATCACATCACACTATCACCACCCACAACACACACTACCACTATCACTATCATCACCCTATACCAATATCCAATCAGCACCACTATCACACACTAACAAACACAACATCAACCAATCAACTGGTCACTAACTACCACTAATCATCACCACCACAATCACTACCACTACCACCATCACCAATCATCACTATCATACCACTACCACTGGTCATCACCACCAGCACACCACCACCCAGACAGTACCACCACTACCACTACCACGAATCACTACCACTAGCATCACTACCTAACAACTATCACTACCACTAGCATCACTACCATACCACGTATCACCACCACCACCACTATCATCACAACCCTATCACCACCACTACCACTATCACCACCACTACCAAAATCACAAAACTAAAAAACAACACTACCACCACAAACAACACTATCATCACAAACACTAACCACAACCACCACACACACCATCACCACCACCACCAACCCACCCCTAGAACCTCACCACTAACACTATCATCACCACCACTATCACCAGTACCACCGACCACACACTACCAACATCACCAATACCACCACTCAATCACCACACTACAACAACCCACTACCACCAGCACCACAAATACCAACATACCACATCACACAACCACTATCACACACCAACACTACCACCCCACTCCAAGGGCCACACCACCCCACCACTATCACATCACCACCACATCACCACCACTACAACATCACCACCTCACACCACCACTAACACCACATAACCACTATAAAACCACTAACAACCAAGCACCAACATCACACCACCACCACCCCATCACCGACCAGCACACCATACCACTAACATAGCATCACCTACCACTACCATACCACTAACCATCACAACACCACCACCACCACTACAATATCTCCACTACCACTCCACTATCATCACCACTAATCAACACACCACCACCACTATCACTATCATCACCACCAATACCCATACAACCACTATCACCAACAAACAACTCAACACTCACTACCACTATCACCACGCACTACCATCAACCACCACCTCACTACCACTTACCCACCACCACTCTCACCACTTCATCCATACAACCACTATCATCACCCCCACCATCACCACCACTACCACCGTCACCACTATCACTATCAAGACCACCTAAACATCATCAACACACTATCACCAACACCAACCACATCAACCACTACACCATCACCTATCACTATCAACAACAACACTATCACCAATCAATCACCACCATACACCACCCTAACATCAAATCACTAAACGAACCACTATCATCCAACCGACTACACCACCACAACCACTATCACCACCACCACTATCACCAACCCACAGACCACCACACAATCCACACTAACACTAGCCCACTACCAATATAATAGACCCACACCACTACCACCACACCACCACTACCATCCACCACTATCACTCATCAACACCACCAACTATCCAACACCACTATCACCAACACTACCACCCCACAATCACATCCATCACTAACACCACAAAAACCACAACCTCCACCACCACTACCCCACATCCCTACCACTAAAACACAATCCAACACTAACCACACCACCACTAACCATTATAACCACTACACACCCATACCACCAACACCAAATCATATCAATAACACTACCACACGCACCACTACCACCAGCACTCACCACCACACTGACATAAAAACCATCCCATACCACTACCATCACTACCACTATCCTACCAATCACCAAAACTAACACTTCATCACCACCACCACACCACCACACCACCATACCACTACCACTAACAGCACTAAAGGACCACCAACACTACAACAACAGGCTATCACTATATCCACTTCACATACCACTTATCACTACCACTATCACTATAATCACTAACACTACCAATAACATCACCACCACTCTCACACCACTACCACCATCACCACTATCACTACATCACTACAACTATCTATCACAAACAATACACACTCCACACTACAAACCACCACTATCACTAACACTACTCACCAACCCCTATAACATCATCACCACCACTACCACCATCACAAACACCACCTCACCACTAGCAATATCTTTACTACCACACCTCTTCATCACCACCACCATCACCTAGAACACTATCATACATCACATCACTAATCTATCAACAACCACCACTATCACCACTAACCACCATCACCACACCACTATCACTATCCAATCACTACCAACTACCTCTATCATCACCCACCCCCACATACACCACCACCAGTACCACCACCACTATCACTATCATCACTACCAACTACCAAAAAACTATCACCACCACCACTATCACCACGACTACCACCATCACTATCGTTACTACGACAAAACTATAATCACCACCACTATCATCACCACTATCACTATTATCACTACCATTAAAACTACCATCACCACCATTATCACCACCACTACCACCATCACCATTATCACTATAATCACCACTATCATAACCACAACTATCACCACCACTATCACTATCATCACTACCACTACCACTATCACCAGCACTACCGCCACCACCACTATCATTATAACCACCACCTTTATCATCACTACCACTATCACTATCATCGCTAAAACTAACACTATCATCACCACCACTATCACCAGCACTACCTCCACCACCACCACCACCACTATAACTATAGCCATTACCACTAACATTATCATCACTAACACTATCACTATCATCACTAAAACTAACACTATCATCACCACCACTATCAACACCACTACCACTAACATCACTAAGAGTACCACCAACACTAGCACCAACAGCGCTATCACTATATCCACTATCACTACCACTATCACTATAATCACTAACACTACCACTATCATCACTACTACTACCTCTATCAAACACTACTGCCACTACCACCACCACTGTCACTTTCATCACTACCACTAAAACTATCATCACCACCACTATCACCACCACTACCACCATCACCACTACTACCATCACCACTATCACTATCTTTACTACCACTACCTCTATCATCACCACCACCATCACCACTACCACAATCAGCACTATCACTAACATCACTATCACTAAATCTATCATCACCACCACTATCACCACTACCACCATCACCACTATCACTATGATCACTACCAATACCTCTTACTCATCATCATACCACTACCACCACCACCACCATCTACCTACTATCATCACCCACACTACCACCACCAAACTATCATCACCACTACCTCCCTATGACCACGACTACCACCATCACTATCGTTACTACCACAAAACTATAATCATCACCACTATCATCACCACTATCACTATTATCATTACCACTACCACTATCACCACCACTAACACCATCACCACTATCACCACCACTACCACCACCATACCACTATCAATTTCATTACTACCACAACCTCTATGATCACAACCACCATCACCACTATCACCATCACCACTATCACTACCATCATTACCACTAAACTATCATCACCACCACTATCACTACTACTACCACCACCACTATCAATATCATCACTACAACTACCTCTATCATCACCACCACTATCGCCACTACTACCACCACTATCACTATATTCACTACCACTATCATCACCAACACCATCACCACCACTATCAGCGTCACCACTATCACTGTCATCACTAACACAACCACTATCATCACGAACACTATCATCACCACCTTCATATCATCACTGCCACTACCTTTTTCATCACCACCACTATCACCACCACCATCAGTATCATCACTGTCACTACCTTTATCATCATCACCACTATCACTAATTCACTACCACTACCACTATCATCTCCAACATCACCACCACTATCACTATCACCACTATCACTATCATCACTAACACTACCGCTATCACCAACACTATAATCACCACTATCACTATCATCACTACCACTTAAACTATCATCACGACCACTATCACCACCACTACTACCTTCACCACTATCACTATCATCACTAACACTACCCCTATCATCACCATCATCATCACCACTACCACCATCGCCACTATCACTATCATCACAACCACTAAAACTGTCATCACCAATACTATCACCACTACCACCATCACAACTATCACTATCATCACTACCAAAACCTATATCTTCACCACAATTATCACAACCACCATTACCACTATCACTACCACTATCATCACCAACACTATCACCACCACTATCAATATCATTACTACAGCTACCTCTATCATCTCCACCACTATCACCACTAAATCCATCACCACTATCACTATCATCACTACCACTAAAACTATCATCACTACCACTATCACCACTACCACCATCACCACTATTACTACATCTCCAACACTACCACTGTCATCACCAACATAAATCCAATGCACAAGGAACAGATAACATCAGCATTTTAATGCTAAATAAAATCATTGACATTATACTACCCACAGTGACTCATATTTTTAATGCTTCCCTTATAACTTCTATCTTCCCTACTGTATGGAAACAGTCTAGAGTTCGGCCTATACCAAAAATAAGTACACCTACTAACTGTAATGACTACCGACCGATTAGCATCCTTCCGACATTATCTAAAGCCCTGGAACATATTGTACATAAGCAAATGACTGAATATCTCCAAGAAAATCACCTCCTTGATCCTTATCAATCCGGCTTCAGATATGGTCATAGCACAACCACAGCTTTGCTAAAAATTACTGAAGATATTCGTGAAGCCGTGGACAGACGTCAATTGACTCCTTTAACCCTTACTTGACTTCAGCAAAGCTTTTGACACAGTAGACCACGACTTACTTATGATAAAGCTCAAGCACCTACACTTGTCTGACAGCGCTGTAACCTGGTTCGACTCATACCTGCACGGTCGTCAACAATACGTTTCATTAAACTCTAGATCTTCGTCTTGGCGCAACGTGCCGGCTGGAGTCTCCCAGGGCAGTGTTCTCGGACCTCTTCTTTTCTCAATCTACATAAATGACTTGCCAACTGTACTAAAGCACTGCCGTTATCACCTCTACGCTGATGATCTCCAAATTTACCTACATTCACCTCCTCATTCTCTCTATAACAGCTTGACAAAAATGAATGACGATCTCATATCCATCTTTAACTGGTCTTCAAGTATCGGTCTAAATCTAAATCCTAACAAGTCACAAGTAATTCTAATGGGACAACAAAGACTGCTTACAACATATCTACACTACCAAACATTACTATAAATAATATAATTATCCCTTATTCGTCTTCAGTAATAGATCTTGGACTACATCTAGACGCAAATCTAACCTGGCAAACACAAGTGAAACACATATGTAAAAAGACTTTCTCCATCTTACATTATCTTAGACGTTTAAAAAATTTTCTCCCAGTTTCGTTAAAACAAATCCTTGTGCAGAATCTTGTGTTACCACACTTCGATTATTGTGACATTATATATAATGATCTAAACTATGACTTGTCGCAGAGACTGCAGCGTGTTCATAATGCTTGCGTTCGATTCATTTTCATATCCGCCGTTATGACCATATTTCCGAACACTTTAATAACCTCTCTTGGCTCCGTCTTACTGACAGACGTAATTGCACTCTCTTTCACTACTTTCATTTCAAGCTTCTGAATTCCTACATCCCTACTTACCTGGCGTCTAGATTTGAGAAGTTATCCTCTTACCACAATATTGACACTAGATCACAAGATAGCAGTCTGCTAACAATTCCTCTTCATAGCACTTCCTCCTATTCTACTTCCTTCACAGTAGCCTCTGCCCGCTCCTGGAATCTCCTTCCTCAAGATATCAGGGGTTGCCGCACACTTGGTACCTTTAAGTCACGCTTATACAGTTACCTGTTGTCTAATAATTAATTTTTCTCTATTTATTTAATTTTATACTATGTCATTAATCTTTTCCTGTTTTTTTTTATATATATTGTACATATATATTTAATTCGTTAAATTTAGAGTAAATCAAAATACATTATAAATATTAATTGTATTGTATTCATAACTTGTAATCGTTTATATTTATAGATATATATTGTAATTTAGATTTAAGACTATTTTTTGTTTGTATTTTTTTTTTAAACCTGGTTGAGTGGTAGACAGGGCCTTAAGGCCTTAACTCTGCCAGGTAAAATAAAGCTATTATTATTATTATTATTAACACCACCACTATCACTATCATTACTACCACTACCTCTATCATCACCACCACCACTATCACCACTACCACCATCACTACTATCACTATCATCATTAACACTACCTCTATCATCAGTACCACCATCACCACTAACACCATCACCACTTTCACTATCATCACTTCTACTAAAACTATCATCACCACCACCATCACCACTACCACCATCATCACTACCACCATCATCACTACCACCATCACCACTACCTCTATCATCACTACCACCATCACCATTATCACTATCATCACTACCACTAAAACTATCATTACCACCACCATCACCACTACCAACATCACCACTATCACTATCATCACTACCACTAAAACTATCATCACTACCACTATCACCACCACTACCACCATCACAACTATCACTATCATCATCACTATCATCACCACCGCTATAATCACCACTCACCATCACCACTATACCTAACATCACTACAACTTAAACTATCACTATCACTATCACCTCCACTACCACCATCACCACTATCACTATCATTACTACCACTACCACTATCATCACCACTACCACAATCACCACCATCACTATCATCACTACCACTAAAACTATCATCACCACCATCACCACTACCACCATCACTACTATCACTATCATCACTACCACTAAAACTATCATCACCACCACTATCACCACTACCACCACCACTATCACTATATTCACTACCACTACCCCTATCATTACCACCACTCTCACCACCACTACCATTATCACTACTATTACTATCATCACTACCACTACCATTATCATCACTATCACCAGCAGTAGTATTGTAAAATATATGGACAATGTGAAGGTGAACAGTTCCAGCACGTGCTTAATTGAAGTTGGCAATTACGTGAATTTGTAAAATATTTACCAAAGTATGAGAGGTTGTATCACCGCGATCCTACACTGCCTTTTACCCGCCGCCAGTGCGTCTGCAGTGTATAGTGTAATCCTCGAGTCTGCTGTGCAGTGCTATACAGACCGCACTGAACATTACTATATTTATATTTATTTAGCCTGGTGGAGTTAAGGCCATGTGGCCTTCTCTTCCACTCACCAGAACAAACATATGTTACATATGAATACAAAAGAAACTACAATAATAGTCATATTAAACAGGACAAACATATGTTACATATAAATACAAAAAAAAAATACAATAATAGTCATATTAAACAGGACAAACATATGTTACATATGAATACAAAAAAATTACAATAATAGACATTGAACAATTAATTATCTGTCATATTAAATAATAATGAAAATAATGTTTAATAATACAATGAAACTAAATACAATTAAAATTAAATTAATGATACAATGAATAAAAAAAGGAATAACAGCTCGAATCTACTATACGTAAAAAGAAAAGAAAAAAATACAAAGAAAGTAATAAACTACAATGAATTAATCTACGCTTTTTTATACAAGGCATTAGGTAATATATATTAACATATCCTAAGTCTATTTTTATTAAATAATGCAAAAACGCATTATTAATTCTTAAAAAGTAATATTAGTGAGTTGTTTCTGTTAGTAATTTTATTTTCAATTTGTTTCTGAAAGATGGTAAAGTTTGGCAATCTCTGACATAGGGTGGAAGTGAATTCCATGTTCTAGCAAGAGAAACTGTAAAAGATTTCGAATAAGAGGTAGTGTGATGAGGAGGGATATATAGGGCACTGTGCTCAAGGGATCGGGTATCTAAGTTGTGTGTATCAGAGAGTTTAGTGAAGCGGTGTGATAAATAATAAGGTAATGATGTGTGTAATATTTTATAGAGAAGGCATAGGGAATGAATGGTTCTACGATCTTGTAGACAAAGCCATGACAATTGTTCCAGGGATGGTGTAACGTGATCAAATCTACGTATACCACAAATAAAACGTATGCAAGAATTGTGAACACGTTGAAGTCTTTGGGTAAGAACAGTATTTACGTCAGTAAAAAGTGTATCACAATAATCAAAATGGGGCATTACAAGTGTTTCTACTAACATTTTTCTTAGAGAAAACGGTAAACAATTTCTTATACGATTTAATGAGTGTATTATTGAGAAGATAGTTTTGCAAATGTTATTTATTTGTTTATTCCAAATTAAATGTTTATCCATAAACACTCCTAGATTTTTTACTGTCTCACTATAAGGGATCTCAACCCCATTAAGTGACACATGTAATACTGCATTTGTGTTAATTGAGGATAATAGTCTCTGATGGCCCATAATGATTGCTTGTGTGCGTGACACTGTCAGAAAGTGAGAGGTTTTTTAGTTTAAGCAACAATAAGTCCAAGTCTACCGTGTCAAATGCTTTACTAAAGTCAAGTAGTGTAAGAATAGTAAGTTTTCGATTATCAGATGCTTCGCGTATGTCTTCACATATATTTAGTAGAGCAGTATTTGTATTGTGTCCTGTCCTGAAGCCTGATTGGTATTGATCTAAAAGGTCGTGTTCAGTTAGGTAGTCAGTCAGTTGTTTATGGACTAACCGTTCCAAAGCTTTTGAAGGGGTAGGTAAAATACTAATGGGTCGAAAATCGTTAGGAGTTAAGGGAGTTTTTACTTTCGGGAGTGGGCGTACAATTGCTTGCTTCCATAATGTGGGATATATGTCTGTAGTGAGGAGTTGAAAACATGAGTTATGGTAGGTAGTATAACGTCGATTATTTTGTTAAGTAGAGTGATATTTATACGGTCAGTACCTTCTGCTTTTGTTTTTATTCGTTTGAGAGCTTTCTTTATGTCATTTTCTGTAAGATATGAAAAATGGAAATGTTCTCTGTCTGGTGGATTTGTCAATAGTAGTTCACTTATTGTGTGTGTTTTGTCTTTAGGAGTAAAGAATGTGATTGTAAAGTGGTTATTAAGTGTGTTCAGAGAAACAGGTAGTTTTTCTACCTGTGTGTCTTTCCTTCCTACACCCATTTTATTCAGATTTTTCCAAATATCTGGGTTATTGTTATTAGGTTCAGTAAGGCTGTATAGATGTCTAAATTTGGCGTTTCTGATAGTTTGAGTAGTCTTGTTACGTAACCGTTTATAGTGATTGAGATTTATGTCAGTTTTGTCGACTCTATATTTCCGATATGCTGCGTCTCTTTCAGTCATCAAGTCACGAATGTTAGCAGACATCCAGGGAGCAGGGTGTCGTTTCACTAGTTTAGTTTTCAGTGGGGCGTGTCTGTCATATAGTTGTAATATAAGGTTATTTAATGCTTCAACTTTTTCGTCAACAGAATGCAATGTCCATATAGTATGCCAGGGTAATTTTTATAGCGTCTTCAAGTAGAGCTGCATTGTTTATATGTTTTAGGTCTCTATATGTGATAGTCTTACGAGCTAGTTTAGGGCACTGCAGTGAATATGCTAAGAATATAATATCATGTGCTGATATTCCGGGAGCTGACAGTTGCCCGTGGGTTAGTACTCTGTCTGGATTATTAGTAGCAATTAAGTCAAGTAAAGTCTCAGAGTGATTGGTGTGATGTGTAGGCTGTAGGGGAAGGATAGTCATATCACAAGCTTGAAACGCGGACATAAGCTGTTGTGTATGTCTGTTGTCAGTGTCTAGTATATTTATATTAAAGTCACCCAGGACGATAACGTGTTCATATTGTATACGGGCCTTTTGTAGAGCGGATTCTATTTCTGCTATTTTTTTCAGTTTAGGGGGTTGGTACACTACACAAAGAAGACATTTTTTGAAGCTTGCGTATATTTCTATAAACATAATTTCTGGAGATGTCTCGTTATTAGAAAAGTATACAGACTTAGGGCAAAGGTCTGTCCTAACGAAGACACCAACACTGCCCCCTCGACTATGTACACGATCATGTCTAAGAAAAGTATAACCATCCATGTCAATTAAACTAGAATTAATGGAGGGAGTGAGCCATGTTTCTGATACGAGAATGGCATGAGTATTGGAAGAAGAAAAAATCATTCTAATTTTGTCTGCATGTGCAGTTAAACTTTGTGCGTTCAAGTGCACCACATGTAGGGAAGACGGGAAGGGGGAGAATGCTGTTTCTAGAACCTGTCTTGCATTATTGTTGTTTGGAAGGGGTGTGAGAAGGGTAGTGTCCTCTAACCTGTCAGAGACTGCCAATGGAATAGCATTATTTGGATGGAAAATTTTAAAAATATTTTAACTAGAATAATAAGAAAAAAAACAAGTCACTAATATCTTAATAAAATATTATATTAATAAATAAAGTAAAATTTCTAAATATAATACTAATAATTAATGTGAAATTTCTAAATATAATTTTAATAATCTATATAAAAGTGCTAAATTGGGGATATGGTATCACTGGGCATGTTTGCATTACGTAGATTTACATATCAGAGGCCCGGGTGATGATGCGTTTGGTATCTCCATTTTTCACATGTATTGCGCCATCAATTGTCCACACATTTGTGACGCCAAATTTTGTGATGCAGTCTTTTAACAATTTATATCTAATTTGGGTGAGTCTTCTCTTACTGTGATCCCACTGCCTTTCAATTGTTTTTTATTTTGGAAGACCTCCCTTCTCTTTCTATAACTGATGAACTTCACAATAACCGGCCGTGGTCGATCCGACTTTTTCCCAACCCTGTGACTCCTGTCGATATCACAGGTTTCTAATTTAACTCCAATTTTGGAGGCCACGTCTATTGCTATATTGTCCGTATCTTCACCATCCTGTTCAGGTATACCGAAAATACGTAGACACTGTCGACGTTGGTATTGCTCTAGCGAGTCGGTTTTCTCACATAACTGTTGTTCCAGTTTTAATATTTTGTTGTCCCTCTCCTGAAGCGAGAGTTCCAACTGCCTAATGACTTCTGTATTTCGGTCTATAGTTACCTTTAGCTCCGATACAATAGCCTCACGCACGGAGTCCTTCAACAGCTGCAACATGGCTGGATCCCGCAAACATTCTTGGACCACACGCTTTGTTATTTCTTCTTTGCTTTCTTCACAATGTCTTGTTTTACGTGGAGCCATTATGCGTAAAATTAAGCTACAAACAAAATAAATTCGCAAAATCGATATTACGTTTATAAAAACAAACTAACACCTGCTGAAAATTGTGCAAAAACACGAGCAACCAGTTTCACTCTTATTCACAATCCGCCATGACACTCACTATTTAGTCACCATTATGTAAAATATTATACTTGCACAAAATAAAATATCTCAAATTAGGCAATTTTACCCTATGTACTGCATTTGAATGACCAATGGTCATCTTAAAGGAACTTATAAATTATAGTTCTAGATAGGATAATCACAATCATTTTTAAAATCTAACGAACTCGCTGGTACTTTACCTGGAGGTTTAAAACTGCGCGGACATACGCTCTCGATACATCCCAACATTGAATATCGTTTTTCAATCATTCCCTTTGTAACTACCTCCCTCAAATCATGCTTAATGTTATTTTTACACCATAATGCGTAATGTCGTACTTACAGCAATGGCGACCATGATTGAAAGTTCAACTTCTATATTTCGGGGTTGCCAACGTAAATAACTATTCTAAAATATACTAAAACCACGTCTGGGAAGTAAAATACCTGACCTCTATGTATACTATGTAAATGAATGTACAAAATCATATCAAATATGTAGTGTTAATATACATTGTACGAAACAAATCACTACATTTTAAGTCAACTGCACTTTATTCGAAACAATATAAAACAACAAAGACGTAATTTCCTCCATTTTATAACTGACTCATGTCACGGCCTGCTGCATTTTCACCTAATAAACATTGGTCACACTGTTAACGTTTGTAATTTGTCTATAATCAACGTAAATATTTCCCACAAATATGTTATTATATTACTATTACTTATTATTTTGAAAACAGCACCGCTCAACAAATTATGTACAACGCACTTTCGTGATGTGTTTTACACAATCGTGGAAATTAAAAACCTCGCTATCGATCGTTTTTAAACATTTTCCTCCCTCTTGTAAAAGCACTTCCCAACCTCGCATTATAATATGCTATTATCCCACATAATTTTTGGACTATCTACTGGACTATTTCTCTCTGAGTTACCTATATGGTGTTTGCGACCCTCCATTCATGGCATATGCTCTGCCCATACAGTATGCGATACGTAACTTTTCCTATTAAATCTGATTTACCATAAAGATCATCTAGCTTCCTGTTATGAAGTTATCTCTATTCACCTGTCTGTTTATCTCTTTAGGTCTAAACAAAAAGTCTTTGTCTCAAATACTCGGAACCCAAATAATCTTTGACTCTGGACCCACGGCTTATAGTCCGTCCCGGAAGACTTGTCCCTTGGATTTTTTCACCCTAAAAATCCATCGACCACGGCCGGGTTTGAACCCGCAATATGGTGTGGGGCAGAAAAAGGTAAATACAAAGAAGAGGTTATATTATGTTAAAGATATATACCCATAAATGAATGAATAAATAAATAAATAAATAAACAAATAAATAAATAAATAAATAAATAAATAAATAAATAAATAAATAAATAAATATATAAATAAATAATATATATATGTATATCTTGCGAGAAGAGCTATACCTTGGATATCTGATAAACTTAATCTATATAAATTATAATTCATATAGGGCCTATACAAAACTGCATTGTTTAAACTATGAATTGTCCTGGTGACCTGGTGGTGTTTGGTTCAGATATTTATGATTTTTTTTGGGGTGTAGCAATCTTGACAAGGATTTTGTGCAGAAGTTAAGTTGCGGGCCTCTTATCGCATATTTATTTTACGTAAATGAATCTCAACCCTGTGGAAAGGGACTTGTGAACACAAAATGTCGTCCCATTTGCGCCCAGATTTGAATTCCGATGCTACTGGCCTGAACCATTAAAGTTCATGATTACATAATATACTAACAGTGATAACTAACCTGTGAAATATTAATGTTTTAAATTCCTGATTAAAATAATTTAGAAACAATTTTTTTCCAGTTTTACATTCACTGACGTTTCTTAGTAACGTGCGAGTTATTACGTCATCATTGTAATTATCACTATGCAACTACTATAGGTGCATTTTGTCAAAGAAGTTTATGAATTTTATTTTTGTAATAAAGACATGAATTTAACGTAATCGATGAAGCCGCATACCGATTTATATATAACATGTACATTTCTAGTGGAACTTCCTGGTTAAGTAAGTTATTCACATATAGAGTTTTATCTTTAAACAAGTTACAATTAGTTAAATTAAAAAAAAAAAACTATATTTACATTAGACATTTAATACGCATTCATTGGCAGCATTTTTCTTCTTATTTATCTTCTTTTTTTGGGCGTTGCAGTTAGTCTTGGTGAATTACTATTACCACCTGCTCTCTGGTTCCAAGGTTCACCAGTTTAAAAGTGGCTGAAGGAGTCAAATGACGTTACAGGCTGTTTATATCCTGATCACGAGTTATTTTGGAACATACCAAATACCTGGGTCCCCTGTATGCGTATCCGGCATATAATGGAACCGCAAGCTTGAAAAAAAAAATTGAGCGAAATAATTTGAGTCTTATTTGCACAGATTTAATTTGCTGTGCTATTGATCTCAGCTATTAAAAAGCGTCGATAAATATAGATAATAACATAGAAGAGTTTGATTGAATCAACTATACTTTTCCTTAGTACACATTGTTCAGTTTCTTTCGAAAGAATTTTTATGGATACCTGCCTAACTTCCAACCCCAAATTGAAATATTTGTTTAGGGTTTTCTCTACAGCAAAGCAATTTCTCTTCACTGTTAACTTCTCTTCTCTCTGCCGTTGGAAAGTGAAACTTCCTCACCCGCATTGTTGCTTTTTAACATCTTCTGAATTTCTTCTTTGTCTGGTTCCTCGCCAAAAGTTTGTCCAGCAATGAGGGATTGGCAATAGTTAATCTACTTGAGATTTAGTCTTTGGGGTTTAGATGTACACAAACTCCCTTCACAAACTTCAAAATTATGCAATTCCTATGTGGAGGGTGTTTACTTACGATTGCTGTTTCTTAAACAGATACTTTGTCTAACTTCGTCTGGGCAGGTCTATGAGTTTATTCTCTTAAGTTGTCCTGTGCTGTTACTGAAGTTGACGCTTGAATCTGATAACTGGAACCTGTGAAGGAAGTCAATCACTGTGTACTAATTTAATGCGATATTTAAACAGCAGCGGTGACAAAAATAATACCTCTCATCCTAAAATCAGAAGTTATGTTATCAGGGGAACAGAAGTACATTGACGCTTTGGGCGGGGAAGGTACAAGTCATATTGTATGGCTCTTCCAATCGGCTGGATGGGTATCTATAATTTAACAAGCGAGGATGGCATTAAATTATGTCCGCCTTGCAATGTGCGGAAAAACTGGCAACATATTATGCCATTTTGCAAAGTAACAGAATTACTTAGAATCCTGTTACTACCAGAGATTGCTCAGGTTGGTAGTTGTAGAATGGCGTTTTGGGATCTATTAGGGGTTGTCGAACACGAAGAAGAGACAAGGAAGTTTTTTGATGCAGTGAGGAAATTGAGAGAGAGCTTAATTGGATCTTAGAGTAAGTACTTCTAGCAATATATACATCCATAGTAGTTCTTCCCGAGGACAGGTCATTTACTGCATTCATATAATTTTCATGCTATGCTTTGCAAGTTCAATAGCGAATTATAATTTTGGCAGCTTCCCGTTGCTTTCCACACTGGTGAAGGATGATGATCATAACGACAAGGATGATGGCCGAATGATTTTCGGAAACCTTTGGGCCCTAAGCATCCTGACATTTGTCTTACAGGTTAGGAAAATCCCCGAAAAAACTTCAGCCAGGAGCCTGTCCCGACCGGGAATCGAACCGGGGCCCGCTGCATGACAAGGCAGCACGCTACCTTGAGACCATGACGGTGGACTAATACAATATATATATATATATATATATATATATGTGTGTGTGTGTGTGTGTGTGTGTATGTTTTAACGATCTGGCGGCCTCAGTTTTTGTTTTGTCGGAACCAAACTCTTGGCATATAGCAATAAATTTAAACCGTCAAAATCAGACCATTACTTGGACTTCTGAGGTCATGCACTCTGTTTACGCGCTCAGTTTTCCTGCGTGACGAACTTTTATACGTTTAAGATTAACAACTGTGCCAAATCATAATTACTGATACGTAGCTAATAGCTGTAGTTAATAGAAAGCTATATCCATAAATCCTCACATGCGAGAAAGGTGATCCCTAATGGGAGGTTCATATAGAGCTAAATTGGTTACACCTATTTCCCTACAGATGTCAGCTTCTGTCATGAGGTAAGCACGTGCTCTCAAAAAGCTTGTAGACAAGTAATATATATCTAGGTTGGAAAAGACCGATTAAATTTTGACCAGAAGCCCCAATTTAGACTATAGGATCTTTTACGACCCCGAAAGTATTCAGACTCGGGACCTACTGAATAAATTCGCTATCGGAGAACTTATCCCTTGGATTTAGACATCCTAATAAACCAATCGACCGCCCGAGTTTGAATTGTCGACCCTCGGGACCAGAAGCAAAGAACTAAACCTCTAGCCCAACAAGGCCGTTAGTTAATAGCTATAACTATTATTATTATTATTTGTTCACTTTATACCAGTATATATATATATAGCACAGTGCAGAATATTTGTAACAAGCACCAGATGCTAGAACATTAACTTAAATTGTTTTGTTAAGCTAAATTTTCATGCAAGTTCAATTTCCATAGGTTGGTATTAAGGAAGCAAGTAAGAAGTAAGAAAGAAGTAATCGATGGATGGAGGAGTAGAATAAAGATGAGCCTATAACGAAATATTATAAAATAACATGATCTCAATTACTCTTTGCATGGAATACAATTACAAACGAAGAAATATGTGAATTTTGACGTACAGTAAGATAGAGAAGATATGTCATTAAAAAGTAAAATTGATTCTTGTCTTATATTATGCAGTTTCAATATACAACTACAAATGCTATTATTATTATTATTATTATTATTATTATTATTATTATTATTATTATTATTATTATTATTATTATTACCACTACAAACACTAGTATTACTACCTTCACCACTACTGCTACTGCTACTACTACTATTACTACCTACACTACTACTACCACCACTAGTACTACTACCACTACTAATACTAGCACCATTACTACTACTATCAGTACTACAATTACTAATACTATCACTACTGCTACTATCACTAGCACCATTACCTCTACTACTACTGGCCTTCTCCAAAACAACTGTGAACAACACTGTTCAAGCCCGGGCTCATCTCCTACCCTAAGCAATCATGCACAAGCAATGCTCCGTGATATCCAGCCCATGTTGGCGGGATTAAAAAATCCCATGGAGCTTTTCTTGATCATGTATCAGGTCATGAATTTATGTTTCGCTACATAAATAGTCCTCACATGGTCTTCCAATTAAATAGTGGGAGGTTCTCTCGCCTAGAATAGCGAGGCTCATTCTGTACTCTCTGGCTAGCCGGCAGTGCCCTTTCTGACGCCCTATTCTAGTTGATAGCGTCCACGTTTACCCAACTATTGACTAATTAGACAGAACCCATCTTGTCGCTAATTGGCTAAGGTTAAAGAACCATAATCCCACCTCGATAGCGACACATGAATTAGCTGCCAAGTAGTCTCTTAGGCCCCAGCAAACTGGTCGATGCCAGTCATCGTCACCATTCAGTAAATCAAAGTTCCGCTACGCTACTTTAGCCGCCGATTAATTCCTCGTGCCCACCCGAGCCTGGCTGTCTGCTTTCCAACAGTTCAAAGACACATTAGTCTCTATTTTGATGCAAATACCCCACTCACGATTCTTTAACTCTCTCTAGCTCGCATATAGGTGGATCGCACGATAAAATATTCGAGATTTAGTCATATTGCAAGTTGATCTTTCGACTGCAGTATGAATTGTTTGCATGTTTTCTTTGATATTGAGCGACGTTACTTTGTTAGTGTCGCCACTGGCACAGTAATGTAGCCAACTTAAGAGAACACTCTAAAAAATAGGTTTACTTCACACCATTCTTTAACGTAAAACCTAATGAACATGACTCACGCAAACCGTTAATTTTAAGTCAAAGTCTCCTAGAAGAAGAACACTACCTCACAAGAATTGTAAATAATATCTTGACATGTAACTATGTCCAAATAGACAACCAGATAGAGAACTCAGCCAGATAACACAACTCAACTGAGTCCTGTAGGGGGATCCAATGAGCCCATTGTTATTCAACATTGCCACAACGGACGTTTCCCAAACCATCACGACAGACGAAATAAAAGTATTTACTTACGCTAGACTATGGGCAAGTGAAAATGACCTTCACATGAATGAAAGCAAAGAGGTGTCGATAATATTCAGGAAAAGAGAACGAAAAACACCGAAATATATCTTCATCAACAATAAGAAGATTCAACAGGTAAACAATTTTAAGTGTCTGGGGGTCACCTTTCAGACATATGGAACAGTTTTCAGCAGGCATATCACAGGCAACACTAGTTATGACATCAACCTCATACACAGACTCTTCCTGGACACAGCAGTGGCTCTTCTCAAAGCCAAGATAACACCGATTGCCACATACGGACTGGACAACATATGGACCCACCTAACAAAGAAAGATCTCCTAAAAATATAGAAGGTGAAAGCCACGTACTTGAAAAGGGCTCTATGTCTGTCAAAGTACACTCTGTCACGCCTTGTATATGAACTGGCGAGGGAACCCTTCTATATTGAAGAGCTGCGACAGGATCTGCATCTGCAGTCCACAGATGCATACAACGCCACAATAGAGGAGTTAAGATGGAAGAAAGACCAAATCTGGATGGAATTCTCTACTCCACGGACGCTATGATGACAACGGACTGGAGACACGCAGAATACGACCTCAGACATCTGATGACGAGAATGGCGACACGTGGGTTCCATCATAAGGTCTGTAGGATCAAGAAACATCACGAACCAGACTCCCAGTGCATCCGTGAACTGTGCGCTGAACACTGCGACCGTTACCATGTTGTGTTGTGTCGGAGGCGAGACGTGTCCCTGAGGGTGTACTGTGGAGTGGAGTGAACGGTGGACGTTGGTGAATAAAAACTTGACATTATGCTCATTGTACGCTCTTCTTCATAATAGTAATAATAATAATAATAATAATTATTATTATTATTATGTGTTTTAATGTAAAAAAATACACAAGGTGTAACGGAATAGTATTATTCTAGCTTCGATTTTGTCATTCTACAAAATACCTTTAAAACGCGAAAAAATATTTATATTTCATCTTTACTTACTCACTTCTGGCATTTTGTAGAACGCCACTATAAATATATTGTACAAACAATATTTCCACTTTTACGTATGGAACAGTCATGGCGTTACTAGATGCGGCAATTGTTGAGGTATATACCTTATTATCACTAATCAGTAGGGCCCGGATTTTATGTAACATCAAATTAAGAAATGTCTACATAAATATGTAACCAAAATCGGTGAAACATATAAATAAACATGTAAAATACAAAATTTAATTTATTTGGTACAAAGTAGATGTTCACATGTAGGCTAGTCAAATACCCATGCTGCTTCTTAATCAGTTCACTTCTGCTACAAAGTACTCAAGTACAAGTGTCTCACTTAAGTCACATTGGAAATTTATGCACAATTAATTATAATATACTTTACCAAATGTTCTGTTGTCATCCACGGTCTTCTGTGTGGGAATCATCATTATCCTATTATCGTGTCCTCCTTTCGGAAGGTCGATTTCAAATATGCCTCCAACCACCTCTATCTTCCCATGCTTGACTTCTTTTTAGTTCTGTCTGGCAATATGTTTTTATAAATAGAGGAAAATCGCTCAACTTCGCAAGACGTTAACGGTGCATGTTTATGCAGAGGAAGCTAGGAATATAGGGGGTTACATGATTTCACATTAAATAATGGAGACAAAATAACAACATTTGAGAGATTTTATTCAGCACAGACTTCACAGTACAACACCGATCGGAACTGAACTGCGATGTATGAAACTGAACTGAGCACTTTAAAACTGTTGAATGATGACAAGGATTCACTCACAGTCACTGCAGTATCAGAAGAAAAGTTCATCATCATTGACTTTACAGCTTCGAAATGCTTACTGTAGAAAATCACAGCTTGAATCCATGTTGTCCATCTTGTCATCCCTAGCTCCGGAGGCAGAGGTAGGCTATATCAGGCAGCTGCTGCTTCTAGCGTTGCACACGATAAGGATATTTCAAGAAAAACTTCTTCGTTGCTAATATCAGTGTATTTACTTTTGGGAATTTATGTCTGTCCTTGTCTCTCGTTGCAATGCATGAATCGTACATGTAACATACAGTAAGTTTTGATAAATCACTGTACGCAATTTCCAAGCTTTCAACATATATAGAGCTGATTTCAACATATATAGAGCTGAGTCTGTGCACATCATTAGAACTCTTTATTCTTTAACACCATCTATCCATAGTACCTTAAGTACATCATTAATAAATCTAGCAATTGTTTAACTAATTGTTGTCTCCAAAAGTTTACAATAAATGAAATAGGATTATGATGCAGCTTCAGAGTCTAACTTTCCCACAATTAAATTAATGACGAAATGGCCTGCAACATGTCCTGTCATCAGCAGAAATCCATCTAGATGATTTGACTATGTCAGTCCTGGTTTTTATATAGTTTGTCAACATAAGAAGAATCCAAGTAATTCTTCCCGAGAGTGGACTGATCCGAAATGTAGCGGTTGTAGTGTTTTCGTAAGAAATGTCTAAATTTAGGTATCTGAAGTTTGTTTCAGGGTATGTTCTCTGTAACCAATGTCATGCACAGTTCTAAGTAAAATGTATATTTAGACTGCCCTTACGACTGTGTACGTATCACCTGTTTAAAAAAAAAAAACCCGTTGATTATTCCTGTTATGTAGATTGCTTTGTAAATGTTGTTCTGTTTCATATTTCGCCGTAAATCCTATACGTTTATCACAAGTTTGATAAAAGCACGTCAATAGAAATCCACGTTTTTAACTTTGATGACAACGAAGATGCAACCGGTGCCATGATTAACTTAAAAACAACTGGCTGTTACAAGTTATGAAGCGTTTAAAAAAAAATAAACGAGTCATCGTTGTCCGCATCGAACTCGTGCAATTTAGCTTTGAATGTAACGTAAATGTATAGGATTGACGACAATGTATGGGAAGCACAAAAATAAAACTTACACTTTTTTCTCTTTTTTGCTATGTAACGAAAATGAATGGAATTGAGAAAAATTACAATAATTCCACAATAATAAAAATTGCAAAATTATGTACTATGGTGTGAAAGATGTATTACATCACAAATTATGTAATTTAAAACTTTGGAATAAGGTTATATGAATGTAATTCGCGCGATATTTTAGCTTTTCTTATAACCACATATGCAGGAACAGAATAATATATTTTTTTAAAATATCAATTTTCTGCATTGTTGAGCTCTTAATAAAGTTCTGAAACAAACAAGTATTGTTAAAATGAATAGCTGCCCAGGTTATTGCCTATGTTGTCATTCCACAGTATCCTTTAGATTTATGAAAAAGAAACTTGACATATCACACTTATAAATTGTGTCCTATAAATGTACACATTGTGTTTAATAAAATCAATTTATAAATGTTTTCCCTATTTTAGTAATATGTAAGGCACATATTGAAAAAGGTTGATAAATCAGATACGTTTATAAAAAGACAAAATTATTCTATTAACATTTAATACCATATTTCATATGCATAACGTAAAGTGAATAAGTCATAATATCGAACCAAAAATTTGAAAGAGGTTTATAACTTTAACCTCAGTTATCTCAGTAAAAACATTTTGTGGGCTGTGAAGGTTTTCTCCCACACCCTCTTCGACTCTAATATCAGTCATTGCCGATTTTTTTTTTCATGTCACCCGCTCACCACACCTTCAAATTCGGGTTTAAAATTTTTCGGGATTGTCACCAATCTGTTTTAGTAACCTTGAAAATTAATATTTCTCTAGTAATTGTGAACCCTTCACGATTCTAGGAGTCAAACGTGAGCTGAAATGTCATCAATTAGACTAGGGACCTGACAAATATAGGTTCAATACTAATATTGATTATTATCAATTCTTTTTTACATATAACCCCTAAGTTATCCGTACTTCCTAAGGACGTCTTATCCCTCACAGTGTCATTTGCAGGTTGAGAGAATGAGGGAGAGAGGGTTAAAATACTGCTTCCTGATGTGAAACTTGATGCAACTGGCCTGCCTTTTACATTATTGGAAAAGTCAATTTGCATACATTATAAGTCCGTCACGCAGGAACTAGTTAACCAACCTAGTGAATTCCTCTGCAAATCGAATTTATTGTCCGATTTTGCTGGTTTACTGATTATATATTTCTTTTGCCAATTAAATTGTACGTATTGTGGGGAAACAAGCATGAATTTGGCTAATTTTTGGAGAATGAATTTCTAGTTTCATTCCAAAATAATATACCGAGTTTCATTACAAAAAATACAACATATCGGCAACTAGAGCTATTTGTAAAATTTCATTTCAGGTTAACCCCCACTTCTATTGGTCCGAATATGCTAGTAAACAATCTCGAGTTTTTTCTTAATTGGTTGATATATGCCGATTACGAAAACAAATTACAGCCGCTAGAGCAGCAACATAAAAAAATGTTTATATATAATTTATTTGCATTCCCATATTCCATATCTGCTAAGTAGAATAGATTAGAACATGTACAAATGTTTTAAAAATATTTTCATGAGAACGATTTTAATAAATTGAATAAAAATACTTAATTTCATATAATTAAATACGTTCGTCAGTACTTGCGGGGTGAGGGAGCACGTGGATGAGGAATTGAGGGGAACTATTGATATAAATAAATGTGTGCATAGTTACTGTAACATATATTTTACTGATATAAAAAGGCAATGCTTCAAATTTACAATAACACTAATAACATACATTACTTTATTATTAAAGATTAATATTTACTCTATTTTGTTGTTACGTTTTCGTTACAAAAATGTTATGTCCAAAAATGTGAAATAATTTCTTAAATAATATTTTCGTGAAATACATTTTTAATGTATCAGTATGAACATCTTAATTTCTATTTTATAGAAGTAACCTAATGAAAATATGATTAAGAAAATGTTCAATAGAACTAATGAAATATATTTCTTCCTCCTACGATAACACTGGGCAACACATTTTGACTTTCAGAACATTGCACAAACTTTGAGATATATTTCAGGTGTGCTGAAACCGAATCTACAAACGGTTTTCTTGTATCACGTCAGGAGCTTTTGCAAAACAGAGATTAGTGTAACGCTCAATGTACAAATGCAATGGTTTTAAGACAAACTTCTTTTACGATGTTTTAAGTAAACTAATAATGCAGTCACTGTTAGAAATGACTAAATAATCCAATATTGTCAATTTAATTGTCAAATTAATATATAGTGATAAAGAGTACAGTTAATCTTCAGTATTCAATGTAATTTTTTTTTCATGTGGATCTTTTTTCTATTGGCTTCCTTTTGTAAACACTTCTAGGGGTTTACCTCTTCATCATCCAACAGTAGTCTGCGAGCATTGTGGTGCTCCACCTGCCTTGGTATCTTGTTTCATATTCCTTGAGATCTTGGTGAAATCTCTCCCATGTTCTTCACTGTAGTCCCCAAGATTCTCGGGAAAGTGGTCCAAGTGAGAATGTAGCATGTGGACCTTGAGGCCCATGCTACATCCAAGTTCCTTGAATGCATTCAACATTTTGTTTACCAAGGTTTTGTAATCTGGGTCTTTTATATTACCTAGAAACTTTGTAACAACATCTCGGAATGATTACCATGCTAACAACTTTTCGAATTCATTTTACTTTCAAAAGTATCATCATGAGCAGCTTCCTGATATCCGGGCCTGTAAATATACCTTCTTTCACTTTTGCATTGATTAAACCTGGGAACTTTTCACTAATGTACAAGAAGCAATGCCCTTCCTTTTCCAAGGCCTTGAAAAATTGTTTCATGAATCCTAACTTCTTAATGTTTTTTTGAACCAACATTCCATTGTCTTCGGGACCGTTCCTTCTTAATCCAATGTTGTGCCTTTGCCCGACCGTCCCACTCGCAAATGAAACACGGGTATTTTGTATAACCTAACTGTTGACTCAACAAGAGTGAGATAACTTTGAAATCTCCACACACTTGCCATTTATGTTCTTCATATTTTGTCTTGGTCAACAGTAGTTTCAGATTTTCATAAGACTCTTTGTGAATCACTAAGTAACCAACTGGAAGTGAAGCTTATAAATTCCCATTATGTAGGAGGACACTCTTCAAACTTGTTTTTGGTCCCATTTTGCACGTACTGGAATATCCCATGCCTAATCATACATCTCCAGTATGCCTCGTAATTAAATTCTTCCTTATCACAACCTTGTTCGGGAAATCGTTCTCTTTGAGATCCGTGTGATTTCATTTCTTTAGTGTTCATAAATTTCGTGGTGAACTTTATACCTTCCAACAAAATCTTCATGTCAAGCTCTTGAGTCAGATATCCAGGATGGATTACTGGTTATTCGAATGGTTCTCTCGATTTTAGAAGGATTTCCCCAGTGCTCTTTGCATGTAGTAATGTAGGTGCCATGATGAAAATATCTTTGTCCTGATTCAACTTTTGAAAATATTTGTATGTATCATTAAAAAGACCAAGACGATCAACAATTGACTTAAGTTCATTGTTATCTCCCAATCTTCAGATCGGGAGATATTAAGAAATTGCGGAACAGGTCTCTTCTTGAGAAAAGTCATTTCTTATATACCCTGAAGAGCTCATTGGTAAAGTTGAGGAAGGACCTATACGTTTGGTCAGATAGTCGTACATCGCATCGTTGTAAAGTATCTCAGAGTCTGCATTTTTATTAATTGTAAAAACTGAACCTATGAATACAAAATTATCTTGTAAATTCTTACCTACTTGCAAATCCTTGATTACATTTATACCCATTTTATTCAAATACTCCCTAGGTCCTATTCCAAATAACATGAGAATTTGTGGAGAATTTATCGTACCACCGGAAATAATAACTTCTATCTTAAATCGAATGTTCAACGTTCGTCCTCGGCGTGTTCTCAACTTCACACTGTGTGCAACTTTCGATATGGGATATATGTTTATTTTCATGACTTGAGCATGTATCAAAACATGGAGATTTTTACGATCTTTAGCTGTGCTTAAAAATGCTTTTGCTGTACTGTATCTTGTAGCGTTTTTGAGAGAGCTTTGAAGGTGAGAAAACTCCAGCTGAGTTGGACCATTAACATCTTCCAGAATATTATATCTATGTTCTTTCATTTCGTCAAAATAATATTTTTCATACGATTGATTATGGAAGAGTTCAACACTTAACACACCTTTATCGTTGTGATAAGACATCTCATTGGAATGTTCTCTGACGAATTCTTTGTCTCTATTGACCCTAGATTTCTTGAAGTAAGGTAATACATGATCGTAGCCCCAACCGTTATTTCCTAATTGTTCCCAAATGTCATAATCAAGTTTACTTGCTCTGACGTACAGCATGGTGTTTAACACAAAAATGCCACCTAAAACGCTTCGCCTTGTAATTACAAACTGGCGGTTTTTGGAACCAAGACAGGCGTTGTTATTTTGTATTTGTTGATGAAGTGTACAGTGCAGGCACGTCTGAACTGAGGCTGGGATCTACACCTGACTCTATAAGTAAAATGTTCCATTCTTTGATCTCGCTCAAACAGTTGGCTACTACAGAACCTCGCGATCCTGCTTCAATCACTATGAAGTCGCATTCAAGCAGAAGGTGAGGAGAGGCGTTTGGAGGAGAGTCATTTGGATTTCCTAGATATATCTGAGCGTCTATCAGCGAGGAAATGGGACTCGTGAATAACACCACTTCGATACCTCCTGTACCCGCAACACGCGGAGTGTATTTTGAGAGTAATGAGCAGGTTCCAGACATAGTTCCAAAGTATCTGAAAAAGTTAAATAAAGCTAATTAAATTGGATCAGGAAATGAGAACAAAAACAAAATGATTTACCTACGAAGATAATGTAAAACAGCATTTTAGCAGATAGTGAGGTTATTGAGGTTATACCCATGAAAAATTGCAAAAAATCTTCATTCAACCTTCTTAGTAAGCAATAAAACGACATTTCACCGTGTGGAGAGTGGTATTCTGTGTTGCCGCACCGATAACTTGACTATTTTATCGATATGTCTAATATCTGTGCTTTCCTTTCCCTTTGCCCCTGCCTGATCTCACCCATCACCACCTCTTCCCCAGTCATATGCATTGCGCGTCCGGGTTGCGCGGCATGCAATGTCCCTGTATGCGAAAACCCAAGCAGCAACAGTTTTCTTCGGAATTTCAATACTTTTTAGTCCGGTCAAAATAGACATTTCAATTTACAAAAATTCGCATAGAGCTGAAAATTTGTACGAATGTTGGGAACACGATTATAAATGAAATGTGAAAAGTCCCCATCGATACCACATCTGCAAAAAAAAAAAAAAAAAATTATCCAAGGCGAAAGTTCGCGAATATGGGTTTTTTTGCATTTTCCAGTCAAACGGTAAGTTTTATTATAAAAAGTGGTCAGACCAAAGTTGTAGATCATGTAATTGTCTACACAATTGGTTCCTATACTGTTTTTTTCATAAGAGTCACCATTCCTGAGATATCGCGATTCTAAAATTTGAAGAAGTCGTATTCTACATAATATGCACACATTTCCGCACCACCTGTATGAGGTACTGTACTTGGCGCATTCTTTTTAATGTGGTTTCGTCGAAAGGTATACTCCACGATCTATTGTAATTAAGTTTAATTACATAATATTCTATTAATTAAAAAATGGTACAATTGGGAATGATTTAAGTGACAAAAATTATTTTTAATTCCAGGCAATGTTTATCTGACTGATAATCTTCGAATTCTACTTCGACAGTTATGTCTTGTTCGATTTCTTCTTCTTCTCGCTGGATATTTGTTAATTGTTCTGAGAAAGATGTATCAGTTATTTCCTCATTGAAATCAGAAAAATCTTCATCTGTTCCATTTGATTCAACATTGGAATAAGACTGGCCTTGACAATTGGTACATACTGGTGAAGAAAATAATCCGACTTTCTTACAGCCACATTTTGCACTACAACCCTTTTTGAAATTGCAAAAAATTATGTTAAGAATATTTGTGGAGCAGGTGGGAGTAACGTTTCAATTGGTTCCAAAGTATTATCTATTAATTGACCCAATTGCAATTTTGATTTGAAATATCTATGCTAACAGCAGTCATAATACTGTGGCTGATATCAGTACATACTAGTTTTAATAGTTCTAGTTTAAATTGTTTATTTTTAAGAACTACTTGTTCCAAGAAATAAGTCAATGACTCCGGAATATCGCTGTTAATATTTTCAAACATTCGACGGGGGGGGGTAATTGGTATTATCAAATACTAAAGATTGAATGTCCTATCGAATGATTGCTGCTGCAGCTTTGGTGATTTTAAATTATTATTCCTTTTCATTTCGACTTTTTTCTCATACCAAGCTTGGTTAGGAATATCGTGATGATCATACTTCAACTTCAATCGAATCTTAATTGTTTTATTATCTAAAGCTGGATTTCTACAATTATTTTGTAATTCTTCCAATGGAAATTGACAGTCATCACTTTTTTTCTCCATCGCAACTATAGTAGATTCATCTTGAGAACGACCAATTTTACCCCCAGTGGTGGGTCTCAAGAAGGAATTTTTGCAATTATTATGGTACCTAGCCTCGGCAGCAACTAAATCATATTCGTACTGAATACGTGCAGTAAAATGTTTTGCTACGTCATCAGAACGAGTCCGAGCTACCTTCGGATTCTTTAAATTCAAGTGTAGCAACTTTATGAATTTTACGTCAAACTTTTGCGCTTTTTTCTTCTCAGCCTCTTCATTCGCTTCATCTCCACAAAATAAGCAATCTTTTTTTAAACAAGAAACGGATTCACTTACGCGTGCTCTAGTACAAGGTGGACTGATTTCAGATGTACTGGCTTGCTCCATCTCATGCGGTCTTTTAACAGCCCAATTAAGTTAGGGCCGAGTTTCTTTTTTATGTATATTCTGACAATCATATAATATATATAATTTGTATATATATGAGTTATTCAACCAATATTTTTATTATATTAAATATCCCATGATGTATAGGAGGTTAACTTGCGGTTGAAAAGCGTGCATATTATTGTTTTTAGCGTTTCAAATGGTGATATCTCAAGAATGGTGATTCTTATGAAAAAACGTACAAGAACAATTTTTGTAGATAATTGCATTGACTACAACTTTTGTCTGATAAAACTTACCATTCGACTGAAACATACAAAAACCCCACATTCGTGAACTTTGACCGTGAATACTTTTTTTGCAGATGTGGAATCGATGGGGACTTTTCACATTTCATTCATAATGGTGTTCCCAATATTCGTACCAATTTTCAGCTCTATGCGAATTTTTGTAAGCCTACCCCTATTTTTTGAGCTAACTTGACCGGGCTATTTCGTTTGGGGCGAGGGATGTGGAATCGATGGGGACTTTTCACATTTCATTCATAATGGTGTTCCCAATATTCGTACCAATTTTCAGCTCTATGCGAATTTTTGTAAGCCTACCCCTATTTTTTGAGCTAACTTGACCGGGCTATTTCGTTTGGGGCGAGGGATTCAAAGTGTGAGTCTCTCGGCCATTAACTTCACATTGTTTTTTATTTTGTTGAAGTCATCATGCTATGAAGAAAATAACTTTATTTTGGAATGAATGCAGATATGTGTGTGGAATGGTATGTGAGCTATGATTACTTTTTATTATTGCAATTTTGTCACCAAGAATGATTATTCCTCAAAATTCATGACTTTTGTTCTTCCTTATTTAATTATTCAAATTCAACACAGCAAAAAAAAGATATTTATTTATTCAATGGTTTATGTCGATGACTCTTTTTGTTTAAAATATAATCCATTTTACTTATATGGTTAACTATGTAAGGCACCTTGAAACTGAGTCCTTTGCAATATTATACGGTATTGTAGGGAAGTCCGCAAAATAAGCTCATGATTGAAAAGATTGATAAAATTAGTAAGATCCGTAAGTTAGTCTTTTTTCCATATCAAGTTACAATATTTTGGAACATAGTTAGATATTTATGTATTTATACAGCACTTTGTAGTTTTCATAGCAAGGGAAACGAAACATGTCTTTATACTACGGGCCCAACCATAGACACTCTGCTTAGTTCTAAACTTAATATTGAATTTAAGGTTTACTTTAACTTAGTATTAATTTCATTTAGATTTTTAACTATTTCGCGATCTATGATTAACGTCAGATTATTGGAATTTTATATCAATTTTGCTATAAGCTGTATAAGAATAAAGCTCTATTATATGAGCCAGTGGATTAGTTTAAAGGTAGCAGATTTATTAATTCTGATCCGCATGTGGCATCATCATTATAAGAGCGATATTAGATCCAATGGAGAGTGCAAGAATGGTGGATCATAAAGTGCGACAACGATAAAAATTGACAGGCCTATAGGCATATACAGTAAAACTTGCTCAAAGCGGAATCGCATGGGACCAATTTTTTTCCACATAGGAAAAAATCCGCATTATAAAAAACTAGAACTTATTAATACTCTTAGATTATTGAGTACCGTATATGTCTTTTATGACCTTGGATTAATTGAAGTTCCACTGCCGTTGAAAAGTGAAGTAGGCCTATAGTATGTATGAACGACTTCGACGGTGACGCGCGGAAAAACAGTCCCACGTCAAGCGTTAAAAATGTCTCTTGGTTGCATATCCTGAAATTCAAGCATGCAGATTCGGTTTTCGCTCACTAACTACACTTTCGTACACATTTTTTGATTCCCTGCAAATTTCATTCCACACTACATAGTGTCATCATTTAAAATTGAAGATTCCTTAAAATCGTTATTCCCTTAGGGATTTAACGAGAGCTAGAGCTTGACTTTGGAGCATCGGTCCGGAAATGTTTGGAGATTTATCTTCAATCACTTTTACTTTTTCGCTTAATGAGAATAATACATATGTTTCAGCCATCTTTATTTCGTAAATTCAGAAAGCTACCTGTGAAAAATCGGCCTCAGAGCTTAACTCATTTAAGATTTTACAGCGCAATTGTTATTTGCAAGACAGGTATCTGTGTTTCACATAACAGGTGTGCAATAAGGTCGAATCTATAAAGGTAGGATCTATACAGTAAAAGCTCCTTATTCGCGGGGGATATGTTCCGCAAATATGCCGCGAACACTGAAACCGCGAATATGGAATGGTAATTTGTATGGGTATATAGGGGATACGTTACAGGGTTACAGAATAACATAAAAATTATCAAAATGAAATAAATTAATGGGAGATTTTGAACAATTTCTATTGATTATTATTGTCAGGTTTAGGCAAAGAGTTAAAGAATTTAGTAATTTGTTCCTGTGTTGCCGCTTTTAAAAGGTCTATCAATTAAGACTGATATTCAGCTGTGAATTCTGCGACATAATTCCTTATTTCGTCTTTGGATTTCTCGATTCGTTAACATTGGAATAGCTTGATATAGATGCAGACGACTCGCCAACGTGTATAAACGGTCAAGCATTTTTATATTTACTTTAAGCGACAACACAATTTTTTTTTCTCTTCGGTACTAATTATTTTTCTTTCCTTTTACACGACATTATAAACTGGGAACAAAGCACAAGAGACATGTATTATTCAATGAAAATTATTGCAACGAACAAGTTGAAACAATAATATACCGATCGTGGGGATGAAGGCATTTATCAAAGCACAATCGGCATATGAAATGCGATAACAGCTTTAACAATGAACTTTAGGGTCTGTAACAATTGGGTTTGTTTTGTTTTGATGTTTATTTGTCCATTTGGTTTGAATCACTATTTGTAAATGCCGTCTATTTGTAAAATCCGTCTTGGCACCTGCCTTCAGTAAAAAAAAAGAACTGCTGATGGTTAATAAATGTATATACCTTTCCGCTTTATAAAATCTTTTTAATGAATTGTGTAGAAATATCCTTCCGTTTCCGCGTTGGACAGATTTCGTTTTATGCAAAATAAATACACGTAAAATTACTATTATTTCGCCGGGACCAATAAATTTGTTCACATTGGACAGATTTCCGGATTATTCACGTTCCGGATTAAACAAGTGTTACTGTTTTAGTGTTTGCGTGCCTGTTAACACTCAGCGGCTTCAAATGTACTGTTTTGGAACCAAACTGGGCATACATAATGAATTAAAAATGTATGGCCCAATTTATTAAGCATCAAAATCGAACTATTAGATTTGGAAGTTAGAAAATTATAAAGCAAAAATCTAAAACTAGCTCTACGTTTCGCCATGTCTGTTTTCTCGAAACATTTGCAAAAACACGCAATCCTGAGTTCTTAAATCGGATATTAATTTATTGTGAGATTAATCTGAAAGTTTCTATATCCGACGTTAATATTGTAAGGGTTAATTTGAAAGCTACAATATAAGATTAGTGGTGAGACAACCTAAAAGCTTCAATATCGGACGTTAAATGTGGTGATTAACTTGAGAGCTTAAATATGGGATGTTAGTGGCGCAGATAAACCTGAAAGCTTCTATATCGAATATTAGTTGTTGCGGGGGGGGGGTTAACCTGAAAACGTACATATCGAATGTTAATTGTGGGGGTAAACCTGGAGGTTTTTATATCGAATGTTAATTGTGGGGGTAAACCTGAAAGCTTACAAATCGAATGTTAATTATAAGGGTAAACCTGAATGCTTCTATATCGGATGTTAAATATTGGGGTAAACCTGAAAGCTTCTATAACGAATGTTAATTGTGAGGGTATACCTGAAACCTTCTATATAGATTGTTAGTTGTGGGGGGGTAAACCTGAACCTGAAAGTTTTATAAACCAAATGTTAATTGTGAGGGTAAATCTGAAAGATTCTTTATCGGATGTTAATTGTGAGGGAAAATCTGAAGTTTCTATATCGGATGTTAATAGTGGGGGTAAACCTGAAAGCTTCTATATCGAATATTAGTTGTGGGGGTAAACCTGAAAGCTTACGTAACGAATGTTATTTGTGGGGGTAAACCTGGAAGTTTTTATATCCAATGTTAATTGTGGGGGTAAACCTGAAAGCTTACATATCGAATGTTAATTATAAGGGTAAACCTGAAAACTTCTATATCGTATGTTAAATGTGGGGGTCAACCTGAAAGCTTCTATAACGAATGTTAATTGGGGGTATACCTGAACGCTTCTATATCGATTTTTTATTGTGGGGGTAAACCTGCACCTGAAAGTTTATATATCTAATGTTAATTGTGAGGGTAAATCTGAAAGCTTCTTTATCGAATGATAATTGTGAGGGTAAATCCGAAAGCTTCTATATCGGATGTTAATTGTGAGGGTAAACCTGAAAGCTTCTTTATCGAATGTTAAAACTGTGAGGTTAAATCTGAAAGCTTCTATGTCGGATGTTAATTTTGAGAGTAAACCTGAAAGCTATTTCGGATGTTAATTGCTGGGTAAAATTGAAAGCTTCTATGTCGGATGTCAATTGTGAGAGTAAACCTGACAGCTTCTATATCGGATGTTAATTGTGAGAGTAAGCCTGAAAGCTTCCATATCGGATGTTAATTGCTGGGTAAAACTGAAAGCTTCTATGTCGGATATTAATTGTGAGGCTAAAACTGAAAGCTTCTTTATCGTATGTTAATTGTGAGGGTAAACCTGAAAGCTTCTATATCGGATGTTAATTGTGAGAGTAAACCTGAAAGCTTCTATATCGGGTGTTAACTGCTGGGCAAAACTGCAAGCTTCTATGTCGGATGTTAATTGTGAGGTTAAACCTGAAAGCTTCTTTATCGTATGTTAATTGTGAGGATAAACCTGAAAGCTTCTATATCGGATGTTAATTGTTAGGGTAAAACTGATAACTTCTATATCGGATTTTAATTGTGAGGGGAAACCTGATAGTCTCTATATCGGATATTAATTGTTGGGGTAAACCTGAAAGCTTCTATATCGGATGTTAATTGTTAGAGTAACACTGATATGAGGGTAAATCTGAAAGCTTCTATATCGGATGTTACTTATTAGGGTAAACCTAAAAGCTTCTATATCGGATGTTAATTATTAGGGTAAACCTGAAAGCTTCTATATCGGATGTTAATTTTTAGGGTAAACCTGAAAGCACGACTGACTTTCTAAAATATATTTTCCTTCATGAAATAGTGATTTTATCCACATTACTTGTTATATACTGGGGATTTTGAACTTTATGTTTGGATGTGCATTACAAGTTTCAAACATTGTTGGGATTAAAATTTCTAAAAAAAATATACACCGTTATATTTTTACGGTTTATGTATAACCATTTTTGTTTGAAAATTTCTTTTATAACGATGTTTGTAAAATTGGCACATTGAAGTCTTTAGGTACGTGGATGTCAACTCTTGCACAATACTTGATGCACTCTCACTGAAATACAGTGTTCAGACTGTCGTACATGCGAGGATGATTAGTGTTTGGAAAGTGAAAGTCAATTATTGAAAACTACGCTCCATGAACATTTGAACAACACTTCAAAACGTTTTTAGACACGTTTTTTTATTTATTAATTTAGTTTAGCTCATGGATTATAAAAATAGTAATTGAGAGAAACTCAGTCCGTCCTGGGTCCCAAGTATTCTTTATTTTTAGTCCGTTCTATCCCATTATTGCAATCACCAGTCGTATTTTGATTCCCATTCTTTAGACTTAGGTAATATGATTTCATTAAAGTTACAAGTTAGGTTATAATTTTGTTTGTGAGTTTTTGTCCTAAAATGTTGTAGTTATTTGGATACTGTAGATTAGGTTAGATTAGGCTATATTATTTTAGATTAGGTTAAATTGTATTAGAATATGCTAGAGTAATTTAGATTAGATTAGATTATGCTAGATCATGTTGAATTGGGTTAAGTAGTTGTTTAAAGATATTGACTTATTAATTTTTAAAATTCCGGAAGGAGATGTCTCAAGACTTTTCTGTGAACTAATTTACGGAGATGAAACTAACATGGTGCCTACCAAGTAGTCACCACTTTCTCAAATGTTAGATGAAGTATATTAACTCACAGCCTACTAAATACAGTTATAATTATATGTACACCGCTGTGGTCTCGTGGTAGCGGGTTCCATTCCCGGTCGGGACAAGCTCCTGGTTCAGGTTTTCTCGGGGGATTTTCCTCATCGGTAAGACAAATGTCAGTAAGCTTCGGGCCCAACAGTCCCCGAAAATCATCCGGCCATCATCGTATTTCACTGATGTGGAAAGCAACGGGAAGCTACCAAAACTATAATTCCCTAGTAAAGCTGCAAAACATAGCATGAAAATGCTATGACTGCTGTGAAAGACCGGCCCTCGAGGCAGTCAGCCTAACAGAGATGTTTTCCTGTTTTTCCTCACTCATCAAATCAAATGTTCGTTTGGAATTTCATTACCAGCACTAATTTCATCGTATTGATCATTTCACAGTATTATTAAAACATAAATGAAAATAGATAAAGTTTTGATAAGGAATCCATGTCCGGAAACGTACCATTGCGATGTAAAATACGTTTGAAGATCGAAACACAATGGGCTGATATCGTGTGTCTCGTGTTTCAGAATAAGTATTACAGACTTTTAGAGGTTATACTACACATGTCGAGTTGGAAGAAGATCTTCTTGCACGAATTCTGGCGGCAGCAGAGATTATTGTGCACACCATGTCTTTGTGGGACGTGTCTATGAAAACATGCGTCGGAGGTACACTTTGTGCAACGAACAACATGGTCGCCACATGGAAACACACTTGTAGTACAACCCCTAGAAGTCTTATACTTGTTCTTGTGAAAAGCCCGTGTTTTATGATTATTGTAAATATTAATTAATCTTGAGTGCGTGGTAGTGGTGATAAAAGCCCCTCTGTAATGTAGAATTTGAAGCTATGATGATGCTGATGATGATGATGTCTAGGATCGATGATGATTATTATAAGTTTTTCAATAATCTTTTTTATAACAACAATGCCAGTAGTCAAAATTTTTTATTCTTTTGGTATTCGCTGACTGAAAGAATGTTACATTTTATTCCCTTAATTTCTACGAACTGGATTAGGGTCAAACTCATATTTTATAGGTAAGTTAGTGTAAATGTCAGGCCAAGTTCGTTATCCAACAAAATATGAACATAACGGGAGCATTAACTTGAAAAAAATAAAATATAAAAGCCGCACTGGCGATCACAACTCTTTTTCTCAACGGAACATGGTATACACCATAGAAATAAAACGAGAAAGGATACACCATAGAAATAAAACGAGAAAGGAATTCTGTAAAAATAAGCGAAATCGGGCCTTTAAGGAGTGGGGGGGGGGGTAACCAGAAGCGAAAATTAAAAAAAAAAAGAAAAAACTTCACAACCAAACAAAATTTTCATTTTTATTTCGCAACGGAACTCAGTATACACACCAGAAAAGGTCCTTCACGCAGGAACTTCGTAAAACAAGTAAATTCCTCATATTTAGAGTCCGATTTACTAGTTTTCAGAATACATCTTGCATCGTAGACTGCGATGGGCAGGACATGTTGCACATATGGGGAATGAAAGAAGTGCATGGAAGCTTCTTGTAGGAAAGCCAGAGGGAAAACGCCCAGTTGGTAGGCCAAGAATGAGGTGGGAGAACAACATTAACTATGATTTGAGGGAAGTAGATTATACAGGGAATGATTGGAAAGCATTAGCTCAGGATAGGGATGTATGGAGAGCTTATGTCCGCGCGGCCATGAACCCTCGGGTTCGATAGTTCCAGTGAGTAAGTAAGTAAGTTTAGTGAATTTAATCATGCAATGCCAGAAAAAAAAACATGGCCGCTGATTCAGCGATTTTTAAATTTGGGGTTTCAGGTAAACTCTTACTTCTAACGACCAGATTTCGCCAATTTTTAGACAATACCTTTCTGAAGTTTTAATTCAATGCGAATTTATACTGAGTTTCGTTGAAAAAGTGAGGTATTTAGAATGATTAAAAAAATTTCAGCTTCAGGTTAACTATATAATTGTTGGATTTTACTGGTTAAGGAACCCGACCTTACTCTTAAATGTTCCATATTTATTATGCAGAGTTTGGTTCCAAAAAAAAGATCGAACATAGAGAGTTAGCCACACAACACACACACACACACACACACACGCACACGCACACACACACGCGCACACGCGCGCACTCACACTCACACACGCACACGCACGCACGCGCACACGCGCGCACACACACACCAAGCACATATTTTCGTCACCTTTTTTCGTGACTAAAGCGTAGGATAGATTAATATTAACTAACTAACTCACTGGCACTATCAAACTGTTACATTTATGGCCGCGTGTACATAAACTCTACATCATCCTGTGCTGGTGTTTTCCAATCATCTCCTGTATGATCTACTTACCTCCAATCATGAAACCCCAAATTTAAACCGGATATAATAAAAACTGTCAAGTCTCGTCGATTGACATAGCAAGGACATATCGCGTGAGTGTTATTTAGTCTTCTCCATTCACCTGTCTGTTCATCTCTCTTTGGTCCAGAAACTTTCCGAAGACTTTATACTCAAATACTCGTAACCTTTTTTTCCTGCCATAAACAGGAGTCCATATTTCACATCCATATAACTGGTAGAACAACAGTTGATGAGAGTAAGAGAGGAAGAGAGAGAGAAAGAAAGAGAGAGGAAGAGAGAAGTAGGGAGAGAGGGGAGAGGAAAGAAAGAGAGAGGGGAGGGAGTTAGAGGTGAGAGAGAGAGGGAGGTGAGTGGAGAGAGAGAGATGGATGAGACACCGTAGAAG
>JASPKZ010008839.1:0-124719 GCA_030220185.1 Diploptera punctata | reverse complement strand
ACAATTAATTACACTCTAATTGAACTATATAACATTGTGGAACATAAAATTTTCTGTTATATTTTAACATTTAGGGTAGCACCGGACATTCAATTTATTTCACTAAGTATCAACTTTATTAAGTTCACTTTAACAGAAATTAATGTTTCATTTGGAGACACTTGTCACACGTATAGTGCACTGTTGATTTGTCCGTATTAGTACACTTTTCATGTGCCCAACCCTTAAAATCTTCGCACTGGATCCAGTCTTCCTCGAAATTTTCGCCACACAAAATGCAGAAAGTTTCATTGGAACCAGAAGCTTCATCGGAACCCACCAGAACATTTGCTGAAGTAGACGGCTCACCTAAGTTCAGCATTTTTTAACATTTGCGACGTTTTCTTTCTTCCTTGGCATCCTTTTCGTTTTTCTTCTTATCGAGTCTCTCTTTGAATGGACTTCCATTCAGGACCTCACTTTTCTCTGCTCGTCTTTTCCTAGTCGCCAGTCTCCTTTTGCTAGCTTCTGGGAGGGGAGAAAGCTTCATCAAGGCAGTTGCAATTTTTGTCCCGGGCTGACACACAGACTTGCATTTGGTCTATCCTCAGTAGCCATAGTAGGAGCAATAGCATCATTGTTCGCTTCACTTCCATTAAAAACACCAATATCCACTTCAGTTATTGTGAAGGCATGAAATCTAGGTCTGAGAATATGCCAGACTTGAGTGGGTGAATATGCGTGCAAGAAAAACCTTTCTGAGCAATTTCCATCCTGCATATTTTACCATAAGTGCTGCATACAAACTGTGCGATGTTATAATCTGTTATTTCAATCCTGGATTTTGTCTCATCCATGAAGAGCAAGCTTCTGCATATGCATACTAAATGGCTTCATGAAAGACCTATCAAGCTGTTGAAGCTTGTGTGTTGTGTGAGGAGGAGTAGAAAGCATGTGGACATGATGCCTATGAGCATACAAAATAACCTTCAGCTCCGGTGGCTACAATGACCATCCAGTATTAGAAGGACTGGACTATCTTGAGTTGGCCGGACATGTTTCACAAAGTGCTTCAACCATGTCTCAAACATGTCTCCATTAGGCTGAGTGACACCTTGGCTCTCGTCAGGAGCTCCTATCATTAATCGGGGATTCATCTTTTGTCGAGGAAAGATGAAGAAAGGTGCGATGAATTATCCAGAGGCACTCATACAGAATGTTAGTCTGACATTGCGCCCTCGTTCTCCAGATGTGAGCTTCCCCACTTGCCGTTTCCCTTTGATAGAGAGAACTCTCGTGTTCTTGTGCACAGAAGAAACTCCTGTCTCATCTACATTGATGATATGAGAAGGAGGGAAAGAATGCTTGTCCATTAACTGACCAAGTTTAGCGAAGAATGTATCCACTTGAGGTTTGTTAAAACCCACTGCTCTCATCATACTCGTAGATTCTGGAGTTCTTAGTACCACTTCTGGATGCCTTTTCACAAATGCATAATAGAAATCTTTACCAGCAATTCTCTTGTTCTTACTAAATCTGTGAGGAAGCCTCAATTTCTCTGCCAAATCAAATGACAATTTAAGGAATTCTTTTCTCATCAAAGGCTTAAACATGTTGTCCAATTGTCTGTTATGTTGAAGGAGTTCTTCTTCACACCTTTGAAGGAACGTGGGTTCAAATCTTCCTAATTTTGCTGCTACAGCTACCTGTTCTCCCTTTCTCAACTTTGAAACCCTGTCCTGTAGTGAGCTCTTTGGTACACCATACAGTCTTGCTGCTTCCCTCACGCTGGTTCTTCCAGTCAATGCGCTATTCAGTGCAAGTTTCATGTTTTCTTGAGTCCACTTGCCCTTGACATTTACTTTCACTTTGTTTGACATTGTTTTTTCAGCTGATGAAAACTGTAACAGAAAAATTCAATCATTTCTCTGTCTGGTCTTACCTGATATATATGCACCCTTGTTAAAATTCCCACCTTCCTAATGTATCCTATATTTATATTTAACTTTCATAATTACTTACTAAAGAATGATACATACACAATTGTGTGTGTTAAAGTAAATCTACTTACCCATTGTAGAGCAATAATGTCTTGATTCTTAGACAGACTACTTGTGTGCACAAATGAAAACACCATAGAAGCCACACTTACCTTATAGCAAAGATTTACTCACTCACACGATCGCTCAATCATCTGTAGCAAGACAGACTTCAAGACACACTGCCGATTGTGCTTCCACCTAGCGACGTTTTTCTAAAATAGGTATGTCCAGACATAGCCGCTGGATGGTCCTACATGACTTTCCCCTACATCCTTACATGAGTTAAGCACAAAGTGGATTGAGGCGGGACACAGCGCAGGCGGCAGGTAGAGAGGGTTTTCCAGTCTGCCATTACAGGAGACGTATTACTTCCCTATAGTTTAAATAAGAGATCTGGTGCTTGATTTTAGTGTCTTGTAGTTAAAAATGGCAGATATTTTTTTGTACATGACCTTTATACATCACAACCCTCCTCTGGAAGAAAGTTCAAGTAGCTTTCAGCATGCAATGGTTGACAGTTCCCTTGTTAGTTAATACAGACCAAAACAAATATCTTTACAGTAAAGTCAGAATTAAATGATGTGAGTCATTGGTTCATTAGAACTAATTATGAATTTTCAGAAATATACCATCACAATGGTAATGAATTCTCTTTATTTGGTTAGAAATACACAAAAAGCAATTAATATTATTTCATTAATTGTTATAGATAACACCAAATTTAAAAATGATTTATTAGGGTATTATATGGGAAAGTAAAACAATTTAATGTTATTAAGAGACAAAAAACTATAATCTAGTAAGTCTGCGGGGTTGTCAAAAATAAATAATAATATATATCTGAATATGTCATCTTATGTGGCAAAGCAAACTTAAATTTACATCTATATCAAGAGGACATTTATGAACAGTGGAATTGTCAGGGATCCTTAGCAGTGGGAAAATGAAAATTTGCCTTCATTAGTTTTTGTCTACTGCAATGCACATTACCAAGGAATTTTCTCTTAAATAGTCAGGTAGGGGTCAAAATAATCAAAATGTTTATAAATGTTTATTTTTATATTTTTTTATGTTGTTGGCTACAGTGTTCATCCTCTCGACACATTCCTAGAAAGTAATCATCTTTATATTTTGGAAGTTCTTGGCAGGCTATTTCTGCTAGCAAATGGAGACAAGATTTTTTTTATTTGTGTTGTTTAATTGTAATTTGTTGGTTTGTAGAAACACTACATTTTCAGTTTTCCATGTTTCTATGCCATATCTTTGTTATCTAAGGAATTAGTTCTATTTAATTTACGTTTTTAATGTTCTGGTTGTAATCTTTAGAGATTTTTTATAATACAGAATGCCTAAAATTTATATATCTATATATATATATATATATATATATATATATATTCATTCATTTATAGTTTTCTGCTCAAGAGCAAGTCTTTCACTGCAAAGTCAGCATTTATATATATAATGTCCTTTGAAACATGATTTCCCATTGATGAGATGAATCAGAAATTCTATTTTTCTGATTTATAATTGAGAAGGCAATGGAAAATCTAGAAATCCATTAATGTTGTATAAACAAACATAACAGTAAGATTATCATTCGATGAACTTATGTGAGTAATGAAATTTATTGGAAAGTTTAGATTGTTATTGTGGTTTAACAACTTTGAAGAGTTTAATTTTCTACATCACCTCCAACTAAGTTAACAAGAATTTCAGACAAGTTTGAAGTCAATGGAACAATTCAAGATGTGTTGAAAAGGTGATGGAGGAGAAAGTGAAGTTCCTCTGACAACAAGAGTATCAACATAATGATGCAGGACACTACATAAACTCACAAATAAGTAATTGAACCTAGTTTGTCATGAGATGTGTATCAGTAAATCTAGTGTTTATAGAATTTTATAACCTCAAAAAATGGAAGCCATACTTCTCCACATATTAAAGAAGAATGGCCCAAATAGGTTATGTACTTTGGTGAGTGTTAATGAATATGTGTGATGAAAGGGAGGATTTCCAATTACTTACTTACTTACTTACTTACTTACTTACTCACTGGCACTATCGAACCCGTAGGTTCATGGCCGCGCGGACATACGCTCTCCATACATCCCTATCCTGAGCTAATACTTTCCAATCATTCCCTGTATAATCTACTTCCCTCAAATCATAGTTAATGTTCTTCTCCCACCTCATTCTTGGTCTACCAACTGGGCGTTTTCCCTCTGGCTTTCCTACAAGAACCTTCCATGCAAGTCTTTCATTCCCCATACGTGCAACATGTCCTGCCCATCGCAGTCTACGAGACCTAACTGTTCTTATTATATCTGGCTTCCTATAAAGATCATGTAGATCATTGTTATGTAGTCTTCTCCATTCTCCTGTCTGTTCATCTCTCTTTGGTCCAAAAATTTTCCTAAGTACTTTATTCTCAAATACTTGTAATCTCCTTTCCTCCCTTAAAGTAAGAGTCCATGTTTCGCACCCATATAATATAACTGGTAGAATAATAGTTTTATATATTTTCAGTTTAACGTTTTTTGAAAGGAGTTGGGATATCAAGAGTCTCTGCAATGCATAATAGCACGCATTTCCAGAATTGAGCCTATGTTTAATTTCTTTGTGCATCTCATTCCTATTTGTGATTATTGTTCCTAGGTATTTGAATTCACACCACTTCCTCAAAATTTCCCTCATTTGCAATTAGCTGTCCATTTCCATTATATAATGAATTCCTACATGTGACCATATATTTAGTTTTATTGCTATTTACTTCCAGTCCTAATTTCTTAGTGTTACTCAATAGTGCGTGCAAGTTGTCCTTTAGTATCTCCTCGCTATCGGCCAATAATACTACATCATCAGCATAAACTAACAGCTTATTAATACCATTGAGTTGTAAGCCTTCCTCATTCTCTAAAGATTTAATTGCATGCTCTAGTACATAATTAAATAGTAGAGGAGATAGTGCATCTCCTTGCTTCAACCCATTCTGGATTTCAAAAGTGTCCGAAAACTGTTTGCCTACACGCACCCTACTCTTTGTGCCATTTAGTCACATTCGTATAATTCTAACTAACTTTTTAGAATTCCGAACTCCAGCAGGATACTATATAACTTCTCCCTCTTAATTGAATTTGAAGTCTACATATAGTTGATGTACAGTACCATTATATTCCCATTTCTTTTCTAAAATCTGTCTTATACTAAAAATCTGATCTGTTGTAGACCTGTTTCTTCTAAATGCACATTGATGATCTCCTAGAATGTCATCAATATAGGGAGTAAGTCTGCTTACTATATATTTGTTAGAATTTTGTACGAAGTTGAAAGTAATGAGATGCCCCTGTAGTTGTTGCAATCAGTTTTATCTCCTTTCTTATAAATTGGTACGATAATTGATTCCTTCCATTCGTCTGGAAGAGCTTCTTTTTCCCAAATCATACTAAGCAACGAGCGTATCTTGTCCATCAATTTTTCTCCCCCTGATTTTATCAGTTCTGCTGGTATCTCATCTGAACCTGATGCTTTATACATCTTCAATTTTTCTATCGCCATTTCAACCTCTAATGTACTTGGTTCTGCGACTAGCATTTCTGCTGTCTCTAAATTATCCTCCTCATGTCCTGTTCTGTATGTACATTTAATAGCTGATTAAAGTAACTTCTCCATCTATTTAATATACTCCTGGAATCTGCAATAATATCCCCATTTTCATTCCGAATTATGTTTGTTCTAACCTGAAACCCTTTCTTCTCTATACCAATTCCCTGATATAATTCTCTAATGTTCCTATTTTTTGCATTCATTTCAAGATCATTAATCTTTTCTCTCAAATATTCCCTCTTTTTAACTCTTCAGTAACTTCGTGGTTTCCCGTCTAATACTACTACCCATTGCTCTAAATTTACCTCATTTGGCTCGTGTAACCATTTCAATTTTGCTAGCTTTCTTTCTTTCACAATGTCGGCACATTCCTCATCAAACCATTTCTTGTTTTGCCTCTTTTTTAAACAACCAATGCTTTCTGATGCTGACACTTTAATAGTATCTCTTATAGCCTCCCATTGTTTATTTATATCAGTTTCTTCTTCGTATGTCACATTGTCAACTGAAGATCCCAGTACTTCAAATCTATTAGCAATTTTGATTTGGTATTCTTGCCGCATTTCATCATTTTTCAAATTTTTTAATTCAAATTTTTCAGAATCATCTTTAGCAATTGTTCCTCTCATAAGCGATAGCCGTTGTCTGATTTTCACTCTGACCAGATGATGATCCGAATTGCAGTCTGTCCCTCTAACTGATCTAACATCGATGATGCTGCTGTGCCAGCGTTTATCTACTAATACATGATCTATCTGGTTCCGAGTTTCTCCATCTGGGGACGTCCAGGTGTATTTATGAATATCCTTATGCTGAAATGTTGTGCTCTTAACAATGAGATTATTTGATGTGGCAAATGTGACTAATCTAACCCCGTTGTCGTTACTATCTTCATGAAGACTGAATTTGCCTATTGTTGGTTTGAATATATCTTCCCGCCCCACTTTTGCATTAAAATCTCCCAAGACAATTTTCATATGATATCGTGAAAGGCTATCAAATAAGCATTCTAATTCTTCATAGAACTCATCCTTGATCTTGTCATCTTTATCTTCTATGGGGGCATGTACATTTACAATTATAAAATCATGTCGTTTGCCCTTTAGAATTATACATGATATCCTATCACTAACAAACTTAATATCTCGGATAGCGGATAGGATCCTCCTTCTGACTAAAAAACCCGTTCCAAATGCAGGTCTTTCTGCACCCCCGTAGTATAATGCAAAGCTTCCTGATTCCTGACTACCTTCTCCTGGCCACCTAACTTCCTGTAAAGCGACTACATCCAAGGGCGATTTATCTAAATCCCGCGTTAATATCTCTAGTGCCCCGCTATTGTATAAAGTCCTAACATTCCATGTTCCTAGGAACATGTCCCTATGTTTGAGCCTTTGGCATGGGTTCCCTGAAGTAGTCCCCGCCCGGAGAACCGAATGGGGGACTATTTGACCTCCGGAAAATTTTACCCCAGATGAACCCATGTCCGCATTTCTTGACGGTTATATTTTTACGGTGAAAGTTCGTCACTCTTTCGCCCAAGGTACTTTTTTCGTCTGGCTTATCACCTTCGACCAGTCTGGCATGGGTAACGCTATCGGCAGCAATGCTACCGCTGGCATAGCTCTCAGGATCATTTAAGCACGCAAGCCACTCCACCACGACAAGGTAAAGATAACATGGAGGGAGGATTTCCAATTAAATGACATAATCGTTTGTACTGGGCTGACAAATAATGAAGAGAAGACTGTTAATAACCAGGAATAGCAGTATGATGTGGTCTTGTCTTCCTGAGGAATAATTGGAATTGCATCATGTTGAAATTTACTTAGAATGTTGGAAACCATGACTCCACAAGTTAGTAAGCTCTTGGACAATGAAAATTGTTTTACTTTCAACTATATTGAGCACCAGTTCACTTTCATATCAGAGGAATTTTCTCAATCGCGCATTCAATGAGAAATGGATATGACAAAGAAGAAGTTACACTTTGATTTTCGGATTGAGACTTCTACCTGTGGACAGCTTAAAAAAAACACAGTGTATGCCACAAAATCAAAAACACTGTAGGAACAGAAGTTCAGATTGAACATTCCTTGTAATGAACTTATATTAGTGACAATCCAGTCAATATGTCATCTGTTCTACTTCATTGTTGGAATTGAACTGTGGCAGTAGGGGGGCATTTTGAAAATGTATGGGCTTAAGGAATATAAATTTGGAGAAACTGTATTTGTTTCATATCTCAGTGCTGAGAAACAGTTTTAAAAAGAGTATACATCAATTTGAGACACACTATAGGCCATAACTGTTTACATTTTCAATGTTCTACTATAGAAATCATTATATTGGATATGATGGCATATGACCCTTATCGTCGCTTAAGAAACAATACCGCATAACTGACACTTTTGGTGAAATTGACATTTTTATACTGTTAGCATCATTGAAGAAGTGCGCTCAGTTCAAATATAGATTAGGATGAAATTTTTTACCATGACCTCGCTAAACTTATAGATAGAATGGTTTCAATCTATAGGTACTAAGGAGAAAAATAAACAGTTTTTTGTTTCTTGTGTAAAATTTGTATTTTGTTAGTTATGCGCTATTGTTTCTTAAGTGACGTTATATAGATCCATTTGTTACACTAGTCTACATGACATCAGTTGACAGAAAATTAATATGTTGTACTAGTTCACTTTTTATGCTGATTCCAGAACTGGTTTTAGTGCTCTTCTATCACTTACAGTTTTTTCACAATGAACCTAATCTGTTTTCATATATTTATTGGTGAGAGCATAATATGTGCTAGACGGTAATGAGTATGGTTGGAGGGAAATTTATCAATTCAAGCCTCTAATTGTAATTGTGTGACCTTTGAAGTGTTGTTCATATCAGAAACTTGCATTATGAATTCTGTTCTCATTTTATCTCTCTATCATGACTGCAAGTATGGCAATGTCTACAGGCAAGTGTGTGAACAATCCTAATGTTTTCTTCTATATTTGTGGAAATTATACAATGCTTAGCAAAGAACTGATATTACGGACTTTGAGAAACAAGCTCACTCTGCTTATTTTAAAGTGAAACTTGGTGACCAGGATAAGGCGTCGGCACTAAAGAAAGTTTGCCACTATTGCGTTGAGAGGTTAAGATTGTGGACAAAAGGAAAGAAAACGTGCATGCCGTTTGTGATTCCTATGGTGTGGAAGGAGCCTAAAGACCACCTTAATGAATGTTACTCCTGTTTGCTTCATGTTCAGGGGTGTAATTAAAAAAATAAGAACCAAATTGTCTATCCAATCATCCCTTCAGCCATTAGGCTAGTTCCACCTGGAGAAGAGCTGCCTGTTCCTCTTCCTCCAGCTGTTTTAGAGAACCTGACAGAATATAATGTTGAAAGTGAACTTAATGCAATCACTGATAACTATACTGATGATATATATCAGCCTGAAGACGGCTTTAATCCACAACGGTTCTCTCAAAGTGACGTTAATGATCTAGTTAGTGATCTGAATTTGCCAAAGGAATGTGTGCCTGAAACTAAAAAGTCCTACATGAGTCACTTGTAGACCCTCAAAAAGTCCTGCTTCCACCACTACACATGGAATTGGGCTTGATGAAGCAGTTTGTAAGGGCTCTACAAAAGGATGGGCTTTGCTTCAAGTACCTTTGTAAGTAACTTCCATCCATCACTCAAGAAAAATTGAAAGCTGGAATTTTTGTTGGTCCGCAAATAAATTAAGTGCTGAAGGATGAATATTTTGAATAAAACAATGAATGAAAGAGGAAAAGAACCTGGACCACTTTCTGATCTGTTACTGAAAACATTCTAGGCAATATCAAATATCCTAATTATAAGGTAATTGCGGAAAATATGTTGGAAATTTTCAAAAAGTTGAATTGTAACATGAGTCTGAAAATTCACTTTCTGTATTCACATATTGACTACTTCCCCGAAAATCTGGGATATTATAGTGAAGATCAAGGTGAACGTTTTCACCAGGATATTAAAGAGAGGAGGTACCAGGGAACATAGAATGAAACTATTGTTGGATGTTGATGAGGGAGACTAAAAATGGAGGAACTTCAAGGAAATCAAAGATGGGAAGGTTTCAAAATTAATGGAACACCACTTACTTTCTGTTTTGTTACAAGATAGTCAAGAAATTATTAGGACAGTTCTTTACAGTATTTTTATCATGAATTTAACAAAAATTTATCTTGTTTGAAATGAAGTTTAGATATTTGTGCTTGTAGTAGCTAAAACGTGAAAATATAAATTCATATTTTGTGCAAAAACCTCACTTGATAGACAAAATTGAAAATCATTTCTGGTATCAGTGTAAACAATTGATTTAAAAACACCTATTTTAAATAAATCATATGAGAAAAAGTTTTAAAATGCAGACTTGTGTTATCAATGAAACACCTGAAGAAGCTATTACTTAACAATATCACTGCTGGTGTTGTTATGTAATTATCTTTGTAATTTTAAAGATATTGTAGTATTTGATATATAAAAATTATATAGAGTTTTTTCTTAATTTTTATAAACTGTTTTAAATGTATGTAATTTGTTAGTAAGGATCAAATAGAATTAAAATTGTAATTCATTTTGTTAGCATTAATTTATTTTTACTTTTTGTTATCAGAAAAAACTTCATATGATGATTTACATTCAAAAAAATGTATGTGACTACTTAAGGCAAACAGAATGTATTTTACTTGATTGTCACTAATCTTTCCAATTCTAGGAATAATACTGAAAGGGCTGTTTTGTATTACAGAACCCGGACATAGTACTGGTGCACTATCTCAATGTGCCATACCCTGATGACAACAAACTGGCAGTGATCACTCCAAGCCTGGCACTATGGGGTGACAAGAAAGAATGGACCAAAGAAGAACTGGTATCGCAGCTGAAGCCCATGTGTGAGTCGCCATCAGCCCCCTCTACATCCTCTACATCTTCTACTTCTTCTACTTGTTACTCCAGTGGTGCTGGTGTTTCGCAGGGTGAAGTGAAAACAAATCTGTGTTGCCTGCTGCATCTCATTTTTTTAATGCATGGCTTGTCAGTGGATTTGCCAAACTCACAGTTTGGTGGATAACACTAGACAAATAAATTTTACTCTAAGAGCACTTGAAAATATTTGCAGCAATAATAGATCTGTGCCAGTATGATTATGCTTTGCTGGTTTCAGTAAACAATGCAGTTATTTAAAAATGCTTTTAAATAAGCACCTATTTTATTAATATATATTTATTTAATTCTCATATTTTATAATATATACTTCAGTTTAGTATACTTACAGTTATTTCTTTTCTGTAGAGTTTTCTTGTTGATCACGGTGGTCTAATGGTTAAGTTCATTGTTTCTGGTCCTGAGGATCGTGGGTTCAACCCTGGTCAGGGTCAATGGATTTTTTAGGATGGAAAAATTCAAGGGACAAGTCCTCTGTGAGAGACTTTAAGCCATGGGTCCCAAGTCTGAAGATTTTCAGGCTAGTAAGAAAACCACAAGCCTGAATAAAAAGGCCTCTGTGCAAATTTTACCAACCATATCATCCATCCTAGTAATATCTTACTTGCCTACTATATGTATGATTGAGTTGGAATGCTGACCGTGTGCCACTCACTGACATATGTAGGGAAACAAGTGTAACTAAATTATCACAGTTTAAGATACTTCCCAATGGGGAGCATCCATGTATCAATGAGGAACATAAGGTTATACAAATAACAAGAGGTTCTTATTGCTTCTTAAAACAACACATGCTAGATACAGTCATCATGCAATTCTTTCATAGTTTTGAATATTGAAGAAACAGAGTAATTTTTTATTCATAATTATCTACCAATGCAAAAATTATAAAATTAGCCAAGTAATAGACAATAATCAACACTCCTATAAAGTTTGTAATAAATAATATAAAATATTACTCACAATGTACCCTTCACTTTTATCTATAATGGAAAATAAATAAACATAATCATTTGGTGACAAGGGACAGTGGCAAATTAATTTTTTTATATAATAATTTAAAAGTTGCAGTGAGAGAACCAGTTGTAATGAGACTATTTCTATTACTTTTTAATAGTGTTTTGCAAAATCATAGCTACTAGCTTAAAGTTGATGGATTTTCATCATCAATCAATCAATTAATCAATCAAGTTTTTAGGTCTGGTGACTTGTTCCTGACTCATTCACCATCCAGAATTTAATCAGGCAACTTCGATTTTTTTATTGGGTCATATTTCAAAAGTTAGTTTGGCAACCTATCTTTAGACATTTTTGTCAAAATATTTTCTACATGTATTCCTATAGTGGTAAATATTTTCTAGGTCTAGTTGAACTTCAAGTTCAAATAATATTTCTGCATTTGTTTTGTTGTCCTGCCATGTGTATATTTCATTTCTGGTGCAATAACGTAGGGTTAATTTTTTTATTGCCCACGTCTAACACCTGCTTAATAATGTAGGTGTTGCTTGAGTTTTATAAATTTTCAATCTTGTGGCTTTTCGACTTGAGAGGGTTTTAAATCTTAATTTATTATACCAGTTATTTTTAGACATTTATTGGCCTTGGCAATGATATCTTTTTCATTCTCATCGGATATTAAGCATCCTAGATAATTAACGACATTCATCTGCTCAATTATATTGTTATTTATTTCTATCTTACTACTCATTGTTTCTCTAATTTTGAAAGCCATGGTTTTTGTTTTATTGCTAGAAATGTTTAATCCATATTTTTTTCATAATTAACTGTAATTCATAAATAGATTTTTGTATTGTTTTTCCTAAATCTGGAATTATTACTTGATAATCTGTGTATAAAATTATTTAGGTTTGTTTATTTCTTGAAATTTTAATTCCTTATATATAGTTTCCATTCTAAAATTATTTAATTAGTGTATGTATATATATATATATATAAACTCCTGTTCTGAAGTTATTTCATTAACATACAAGGTTACCCACTTAAAACTTTCACCTCCAATATTGATTTCTGATATACACAAAAAAAAAACAATAATTACAACTTAAATAACATTGAGGGGGACATCTGATACACATAATAATTTAATTATATTTGAGTTGTGAATTTCGACTCACCTCATATTTCTTGATTTTTATGCTTTTAAAATCAAATAATTTTCAACATATGATGGTAAACTTTTGTTTTTTTTTATGGAAATCACGTATGTTTTGTGTTGCAAATGTTGGATTGGTTATGCCTACTTACAACTGACTACAGTATTTTAATGAGATTTGTTATGTCACTGGGATGCATAAACTCTACAAAATGTCTGATGTACCCTTCCTTATGTCTAGTTCATAATGTTGACCACACTACCCAATACTAGATACAACCCTTATTTATTCAGTTCTATACTGGACAACCAACTAAACATACAAAGTTGAAGTGTTTCAGAATTGCTCTCTGTGGCATTGAAGTAGGTTTACTTGTGTGTAGGTAAATTGAGGACGTCATCCTAACAAGGACATATGATTGAATATGTTGATCTGAAATAAATGAGTTTTAAAGTTTAGTACACTACTTTTGTCCAAACTGATTCAATTGAAGGAAAATGGGAATATCTACCTTGATATACATTACTCTGACCTATACCATGGAACGTGTTGATTCTGTGGGGTTTTGTGTTGCCCCACGTTGGGCGCCACTTTGGGGCACCGCAATGTAGCACCCCTTTGGAGGGCCCCTATGAAGCGTGATAATCTGCTTCAGGGTTCACTCCTTCCTTGCTAAGGATGAGGGATCCCTACTGCTGGACAGTTTGGATTAATGGGGCACCGGACTAAGGCTCTCAGGGGTTCTTATTATCGGAGAGCAAAAGGTTCTTATCTCAGGTGTAACGGAGGATTATTTGACAGGAGAGCGACACCAGGAAAATGTGAACAGTTCTACATTAATGCACACTTTTACACAGAAGAGTAGGCACACGTCTTTATTATTCAATAACACTTTCCGTACTATTATTTGATGCGCCGGCGGAGATATTTGCTGAGTACGCCAATTTATATGGGGTAGATTTATGTTTCTACCGAGATATGTACCGCGGTTGTCCGGTAATACTAATCTTTACACTTAACAGCACTCGGAGACCACATGCCTCCTTGACTCCCCTGCGGATTCTAACATAATAATCTTTTTTCAAAATTGTTGGCTTGCCTACAGCAAAGTTCTCTGTCCGGCTTACAATTTATTTTAATATGCCCTCTGATTGGGCAGTACCCTGGTAGGGCGTATAAGGGTCTTCCCGTCTTGGGGTGTTTTCGTTAAGCAGTAGCCTGCACTACAAAAACAAGTTACCCAAAGGAAGTCATACTCTATTGTCCTTCATAAAAGTACAGAAACGAGCATACCTGCTCGCTAATCAATATGTCAAGTTGACGGACAGTCTACTTAGGAGAACTATGAAAATATGAGAAAAAATATATTTATCTTAAGGTCCTTTATAAAAGTTACTTGCGGCAAATGGGATTTACTGCCATAAATATAGTAAACTGGCGACATGTTTAATAGCTTTGCCAAAACATCTGCCCATGTCTGCCTGTCGACTGAGAAATAAAAATAAGTTACTATTTAATATTAGATTCCCTTAAATATCATACATTGATATACATTCATAAGAATTTATATCATATCAATTATAGTTTACATTTATAAAATTCAAATTATTGCGGCTGGGGATTTAAATCTTGGTGCAAATGCTCCTTTAGTGCTAGAGAACAATTGGGATTCAGCCTAATTTTCTCTACACTAAAAACTCTTGTTCGAAATGTATGTACCAGTTCCTGGTGGGCTTAAGTAAATACTTTGGCTGGAGTTCATTACCCTCTTTTTTTGACCAACATTGTAAGGGATATACCTGCTTATAAGTACACCCTCCTTGACCATCTGCAAGTAAGGATTGCATCAAAAAAATATACACAAATAACACAACAACAAAAATTTTGTGACACACAAATATTTCTGTCCTTATGACTTACAAAACATCATTCATTCCAAATTTTCTTCGTCTTTACAACTTGGTGTAACTTCACTGCTCGTGTATGAGCCACTAATTACGCTCTGATAATGCGTATTATCACCGAACCACTGATGAACACTTTGGCCAATATTTATGCCTTAACACTGATCATTCTTTTAATAAAACTGATCACTACACTTTCACACGCATTTTCTTGAAGTTAATTAAAATTAATTGCTTAACCTAGTTTTTACATTAATATGGCCGATGGGAATCTTTGGTGCCACGAACCGCCCTTTAAATCAGTGTAAATTCCATGTTTCCAATACTCTTATAATTTCAATTAAAAAAGATCATTAAATAAAAATTATTCATGTGGATCTGTGTCCCTATCAATTTCATCATTAAATATTATCATTATTAATCTTTGTGATTATTATAATCAGTTAAATATATCATGTAGGATACTTATTTTGACCATCTAGAATATTAAATTCCGTTTATTTATTAATTCGGAGAATATATTAATTTCCGTTATTTCCTCTACCTAGAGAGAGTTTCTTTAAAGTAATAGGTAGGCTTAATTACCGCCTCCTTCGTACATAAAATAAAATAATTTTGAGTGCTATAATATTCACTTTTATATTTGCATGACTCACGCGTTCAAAGATTTGTCAGCGTTATAAACATTCGTAGGGGCTTCACTACTGGGGTCATGATTTTTTCATAGGTATTTCATATATACGAATATAATGATTATTAATACATACAATATTGATACTTCTTAACATTTTATCAACATATTTCGGCATATCAGCCCATTTAATCTGCCAAAGCATAACTGGCTGTATCATTAATCAGTCAAACGACGTTATTGCCTTAAGCGTGCAAAATCTTTCCATTCGAATACAGAATCGCATAGCACATGTCACATCCGCTTCCCTCAGCGACCATGACTTCATCTCATCTCATTAATATAATTAGGAATCAATATCCTTCACTAAATAGATAATACGGGGTCCTTGCCCTCAAATATTCTCTCAAAAATAATATGTGTTATACAAACACAGTGACGTGCCGCTACGGCCCACGTCCACGAATTAAATTCTGTATATAAATCAGTAAATAAATTCCTCACGCTTTAAGGATTAATTCGGTCACTTGGCCTTTCAATCAAGGTGCATTACGCTAAAACATCTCTCGTTAGCTTCTATGCCTATAATGTCGGCTGTTCTTTATAAAAATCATAATAATCATAATCTTATTCGCATTAAGATTGGGATTCTTCAATTACCTATCAAACAATGACAATGGCCTGTCTGAGCTCATTATTACATTTACTGAACTTTAACCTTTAACTTAGGCGCGTTCTTTCATCAATAATAAAATAAAGAGTATTATAATCAATCAAGTACTTTGCTTTGATAAACTAAGTTGATAATGCAGCTTTCTACTCAAGCGATTACATTAAAACACATTTAACGATATTCTCTCTCTTTTTAATTTGTAAGCTATTCACAGCTAATTAATCGTTATCTAATATTGACTATTCACAGATCCATCATGTTTATATGGTCCGAAATTTATTTAAAATTATTTTCTCAGTTCTAATTGTTATTGAGGCATTATTATGTCTTACTCATAACTTTACTACTTAAATTATATAATATTTTTTTCTCAATTATATAATTGGTCTGTATAAGACAATAATCATTCCCATAATGATATTTTATTTATTAACATTGTATTTAATTAGGAGTCACGATATTCATGATAGAAGCATCGTGCTCCCCTCTTGTTCGAACACATATAATACGGATACTTATTTCTCTCGTATTTAATTATTCAAATTAATCATTCATTGCGATATCTCAATTAATCGCCCTTATTGAAAATGGATTTACCAACAATTCTTATTTAAAATGGATTTAACAATCAATCTTATTAATCCCTTGCCTCTCGTCATTCGAGACGTTTAATCATTTCACTTAATAACTAAATAATAAACCTCGATTTCCACTTAGAACTGAGTTCGACAACCGGTTCGTGTACCATCATTTTTTCCAATCATTGAGTTTGTACAGATTTTATCCTACTTTCGGATTCAAAAATAAGAGCAAGGCTCTGATCAAAGAGATTAATGTGGTTTTTACTTCGGTCGCGCATAGATAGGCGATAATGTCGCGGCAATTTAGAGGAATTTACTGAAAGTCCTCGAACAATATCCGACAGCTGAACGTACCTATTAACCCGTTTCAATTGACATCCATATTCTGCCACCACTCAAATCCTGAGACGTTTGGGACTGACCTGCTTGCAACAAAGGTTTTTGCAACCAGTTCGGTCGACTTTTCCCTTCCGCCTGCCACCTCTGAACCAAGGAATATCTGATTTGGGGTCCTCGAGGTACCGTAAATAACTTTCCCTCGGCTTCGATTTTATTCTATTACATTTGACTTTATAGACTGCCTTAGTTAAGCCCTTTTGGCGTCGGTTATCTATCTTCAAATGTTTCACTATCTTGCCCGCGGCCTTAGTTTTAGTTTTCGATTTATTGTCAGGTATTCCTTGTTTCTGCACATTACAAGTAATACATGCACATTTCCACAATCTTCACTTTTCTTGGCAATACTAGGCCCCTAATTTTATCTTATCATTAAGAAAATCTACACCCTGATTTGAGATTTCTTTAGACTGAATCACTTCTGGGATACAAGTTATTCCTTCATTTGTTTGCAAATTTTCAAGGTTAGTTTCCTGATTGACAACTACACTATTTGCAGAATTTGTATCAGATTCTTTACCATTAATTAATTCTGACTCTGAATTATTTTCTGTTTTCAGCCCTATTTCCTCATGTTCAACATAACAAGATTTTTTCGATACTATCTTATCAATCTTAGCTTCCATGCTAGCTTGCATTTGGACTAATTTAGATTCCAATGAACGTATATTTTCTTTTATTTCTTTTTATCTAATTCGCTCTTTCTATTTATCTCTGATTCCAATGAACGTATATTTTTTCTTTTATTTCTTTTTTATCTAATTCGCTCTTCTATTTATCTCTGCTCTAAATTCTTCCAGAAATCTTAAAATGTTCTGGCTTTCATCGCCTGCATTGTAATCGTTAAGTCCTGCCATTTTTGTATTTAATTATTAAACTTCTTAATTAACAAAAGTATTTGACGTTGGGTGCCACTTTGGAACGTGTTGATTCTGTGGGGTTTTGTGTTGCCCCACGTTGGGCGCCACTTTGGGGCACCGCAATGTAGCACCCCTTTGGAGGGCCCCTATGAAGCGTGATAATCTGCTTCAGGGTTCACTCCTTCCTTGCTAAGGATGAGGGATCCCTACTGCTGGACAGTTTGGATTAATGGGGCACCGGACTAAGGCTCTCAGGGTTCTTATTATCGGAGAGCAAAAGGTTCTTATCTCAGGTGTAACGGAGGATTATTTGACAGGAGAGCGACACCAGGAAAATGTGAACAGTTCTACATTAATGCACACTTTTACACAGAAGAGTAGGCACACGTCTTTATTATTCAATAACACTTTCCGTACTATTTTTATTTGATGCGCCGGCGGAGATATTTGCTGAGTACGCCAATTTATATGGGGTAGATTATGTTTCTACCGAGATATGTACCGCGGTTGTCCGGTAATACTAATCTTTACACTTAACAGCACTCGGAGACCACATGCCTCCTTGACTCCCCTGCGGATTCTAACATAATAATCTTTTTTCAAAATTGTTGGCTTGCCTACAGCAAAGTTCTCTGTCCGGCTTACAATTTATTTTAATATGCCCTCTGATTGGGCAGTACCCTGGTAGGGCGTATAAGGGTCTTCCCGTCTTGGGGTGTTTTCGTTAAGCAGTAGCCTGCACTACAAAAACAAGTTACCCAAAGGAAGTCATACTCTATTGTCCTTCATAAAAGTACAGAAACGAGCATACCTGCTCGCTAATCAATATGTCAAGTTGACGGACAGTCTACTTAGGAGAACTATGAAAATATGAGAAAAATATATTTATCTTAAGGTCCTTTATAAAAGTTACTTGCGGCAAATGGGATTTACTGCCATAAATATAGTAAACTGGCGACATGTTTAATAGCTTTGCCAAAACATCTGCCCATGTCTGCCTGTCGACTGAGAAATAAAATAAGTTACTATTTAATATTAGATTCCCTTAAATATCATACATTGATATACATTCATAAGAATTTATATCATATCAATTATAGTTTACATTTATAAAATTCAAATTATTGCGGCTGGGGATTTAAATCTTGGTGCAACCATCAATACAGAAACAAATTATAATGACAAAATATATTAAAATAATAGTAATTTCTTTCATTTCTGAATATGCCCATTTTAGGGTGAACATACAAGTTACATGTAAATTTTATTATTTTACAAAATTTTACATAGAAATAAAAATTGGAATGAGGAATATTTTCCAAAGTTTTGAATGAAACCTATTCAGAAAACAAAATATTAACACATTTTCCTAATTAGAAATACAACTCAAAAAATGTTTTCTCTCAATGTTTTTAACTAAATATAAAATGCTATTGAAGCCACGAGTATTCTAAAGTTTGAAAATGTTAACAAAAATAATAACTGAACATTGAGTTTATATTTTTTTAACATTCTTACCTCATATGCTTGTTTATTTGGACATATGTTTCAGGGCTGTTGCCCCATCAGTTTGTGCAATGCTGAAGATGGGGCAACAGCCCTGAAACATATGTCCGAATAAACAAGCATATGAGGTAAGAATGTTAAAAAAATACAAACTCAATATTAAATTAAACCTCATAATGTTACTTCTTAATGCTTTTAAAATAATAACTGAATAAAAATTGTGGTTCATATTTAGCACTTGACCCTCACTTCATCTATGGTTTCTTTAGCTCGAGATCCTTCTATTAAATCTTCATACCAGTTCATGAATCTTCAATGATGAAGGGAAACAAATCACTAATTTTTTTTTTCCTTAATCTGTTTAAGTGGGGATTTATTTTATCTTGGGGGGTGTGACATTCTTGAGTTCACTTCCTACATACTCTCTTTTCCAAAATATGATTTTGTTGAATGTGTTACTATAGGATTTAGAAGAAAATCATTCTTCCATTTAATTCTGTTTACAGGCTTCTTTCTTCCTTTGTTGCCTTCCATAGTTTCAGAATTATTATGGAATCACAGCATTCTTTAATACAACTCACTTATATGTGCACGAAGCACACAGCTGATCATCTGCAAGACTAGTGGAACAAGAACACTTTACTCTTTCTTCAGTTGTGCCATCTAGGCAGCTCAGATGTGCATACAATTTTAATAAATGTTAAAAAACATAGGTATTTCGAGGACATTCAATCATCCTAAAAAGGATGTATACCACCACAAGTTGTTGTTAGGGTGATGTCCTCAATTATGCTAACTTTGTGGTGGACTATTGTACTGTATGAAATGGTTTTCACAAAAGACGAAATTATTGATTTTCTATTAATTTATGGATGATGTTTCCAAAATTGCAAACGAGCAGAACACCTGAGAGATGTCATTCAACCCATTCAGTCTCAATTAGTACTGTTATAAAACTTCGAAAGACTGGAAATTTGAGTCCACAAAAACAAGTTTGAACCAAGACAGTGACAAATGAAGTAGCCAAGTAGCTGTTCTTGCAACTGTTGCAATAAATCCTCATGCCAGTTCTAGCAAAATGAAAAGAGAACTGGAATTAGTCAAACAAGCATGTTGCACATTTTGTTTAGTTGTTTCTTGATTTACCTCATACTTCTTAACTCCCTTGCATATCTAGATTTTGTCACTGTATTTGTGACATTCTCAATGCTATTCACATTCACAACTCAGTTCAGTTGTGAACGTGAACAGCATTGAGAATGTCACAAATACATTGACGAAATCTAGATATGCAAGGGAGTTAAGAAGTATGAGTTGAGTCAGGAAACAACTAAACAAAATTAAAATAAACCTCATAGTGTTATTTCCTACCTACATAACTTAATGTTGCACATTCTTCATAGGCTTAAATTCCACCCATTCTACATCTCATCACATTAAGTGCTTGAAGGCATTGACTTTCAAAATCGTCTGGAATATAGCCAATGGGTTCTGCACGAGGGACTGGATTGGATACTGTTTACCAATAAAGCCACTTTTATATATCATGGGAATGTCAACATGCATTTCTGAGCAGTAGAAAACCCACATTGGCTTCGTCAGGTACAATGCCAACGTCAGTGGAATGTTAATGTCTGGTGTGATATTTTAGGAGATTATATCGTTGGCCCATGTTTCATTGAAAGCAGATTTAATGAGCGAAAGTACAGGCAGTTCTTGATACGTATCTTACCTGTACTGATGGAATATCTTCTGCTCAATGTTCATCACATGATGTGGTATCAGCATGATGAATGTTCTGCTCATAATGCTATAGTGGCAAGAAATGCACTAAACCAACAATTCCCAAATTGATGGATAGGACGTAGCAGTCCTGTTTAGACATTTCCAGCACGATCATCTGACCTAACCACTTTAGATTTTCCAACAGGCTCCAACAACAGTGGAAAATATGAAATACTGTATTACCGCTGCATGTGCTGCCATAACACTACAAACACTGACAGAAGTTTGTCGATCAATAATAGAGCATGTACAAATGTATTGTAATGCTAATGGTCATCTCTTCGAATACGAAATGTAAATGTTCTACTTTGAGAAATGTGATTGCACACTCGAGATATACATATTGTTGTACAGCATTTCTGTTTTTTTTTAGAATAAGTATATTATTTTTTATTGTACACTACTTTATGTCACCACTTGTACTGTACTGCACAGTAAATACAGTATTATTGTCATTTAATTGACACCCAATTGTAACCATATTTTTCTCCTTCTGTTAGATCCTTCATCAAACATGACATGTTTACTTTTACCAGTGTCATTCAGGTCTGAAAAGTAGTCATTTGTTTTTAGATGGTATGGGTGTGTTCAATGTTTGATGTCAACATTATGAACTAGACATAAGGAAGGGTGCATCAGATATTGTTTGTGGTTATGCACCTCGGTGACATAACAAATGTCATTAAAATAATCAATTATGAGTAGGCATAGTTAATGCAACATTTATGACACAAAATGAATGTGGTTCCAATTTAAAAATGAAAGTTGACCCCATCATATCTTGAAAATTATTTGATTTTGAAAAAAAATTATTATGTGTATCAGATGTCCCCCTCAATGTTATTTAAGTTGTAATTGTTGTATTTTGTATATCAGAGATCTTTAACACACTATCAGAGGTGACATTTTTAAGTGGGCTACCCTGTGTGTATGTGTATATATAGAATAGGGTGGGAGGGGGGCATCCCTTTGTAACATTTCTGTTAATTGATGTGGGTTAAGTTACTTTTGAATATATATTGATTTTTATTTCATGAAATGACTAGTCTATTGCTGCAAGCAGCAGATTAGGTATGTTTTAATTTGTAATATATTAAATAACAATGGTGTTTTGATTGTTGAAAGCCAGATAAGTAGATAAGTAAACACGTTTCCAAATTAAACTTTAGTATTTTTTCTAGTAATAATTTAAGGGTCGCATGTTTGGACGCATTAGACAGTAAAATGCCTTCTCTGCTGAGCAAGTTGTATGCTAATACGATTTTGCTTACTCAGAAATCTGTTCATGCGATAATAATTGGTTAAATTTGTAAGCTACCTGCGGAGGTACCTTACATGAGCAACTCAAATTAAAATCCCGAAGGGAACCGATGGTAATCGATGTACTTTGCTGCTTTATCCAACATTTATCCAAGATGTCGGACCTTGAAGACTTCGATCATGTTTTCGGTATACACGGAGAAGAGGAATTTGATAGAGTCTACCAAAGAATTCAACTGGAAGAACAGGAGAATCGGCATAATATTGCGTGTCGCAGACGTGTTTGTATACGGTATTATTTGCGGGATGCAAGCATAAATGCATTCCTCTATAGCAGACGAAAATAACGGAAGTGGTTTTATCGCTGAGAATTCTGGGTAATTCGTTGCCAATATTACGAAAACGTCGACTCTCGTGCATGACCGATAAGTCGGCCGTTAATTCGTTCTCAGCAATTGCTCACGGTGAATCAGCTCACTAGTGATTGGAAGTAATTTGAGTAGAGAGTAATGTTCTAACATACGACCCTAAGAGTCAAAGCAGCATCTATGCAATAAAGACTTTTCCAGAACCCACATTGTTTGACAAAAGAAATTTTGTATGTCTTATAATTATAATTTCACATTCAATGTTTGGACATAAATCTTATAATAGGAGTTCAATTCACTTATTCTCTGTAACTTTTTGGGTTTTTTGTTTCCCTTTCTTAAACATTATGCCATGGCATAGTTGGTAGGATCAGGATTTTTAAACTGACCCAAACCTTCTGGTGGCATCATGGCCCTGGGGTCGACTCAGTCTCTAATGGAAATTAGTACCAGATGCTCATTCTGGAGGTAAAGGTGGCCATCAGCAGGGCTAACAACCCGGCTGTTATCAAATGAGGATTGGCCAACAAAGTGGAAGCCTTAACCTCTTAACTACCCCCAAGGGCCTCCTAAGGCCTATAGTGGAATCACATTACTTTACTTTCTTAAACATTGGTATGAATGTAGCTATTATTTTGGTATTGCTTCATGCATATAAACTTGATTGAGGAAGATAGATATAAAAAGGTAGTTATATCATTATTTTAAAATTTTAATACATAGCCTCAATTGTGATAAAAATGAATGTTAAAAATGTTCAGTAGCCTTTCTTAGAATTTTATTGAATATTTGTATAATTCTAAATGGTTGTGTCATTTGATGGATTTTAGGTTTATATGAGTGGTATTCAATAAGAACTGGCACTAATGCTTATCTAACAATTTTATTGTCAAAGATTACTCTTACAAACTTGTGCCCCCCTCAAATTACTTCTCCCCCCCCAATGTAATGCACTTGTCCTACCTCCTTTGCAATTTCTGGAAGTTGTGCAGAAGGCCCTGTTTAGGGTTGCCTCTGTAGCTGTCATTGCCTTGGTCTTGTCGAACCGACATTTCTTAAGGTTCTTTTTGGTCGTCAGTTTGAGAAAATGTCATACAGAGCCAAGTCAGGACTTTATGGCAGATGGAGTGCCAAAAATATGCTCAATTTTTCCCCCAGGATCTCGGTGACAGCATTAGTAACATGAAGTTTGACATTGTCATGATGAGCTCCATTTCCCAATGAGCTTCCTTCATTTTCAGAGGATGTGATCCTTTACCAATGTTGTTCAGGATATTCTTGTAGTAAATTGCAGTTACTGTAGTGTGTCTTGGAACTATGTGAGTGTACATCATCCTCTAATAATAAAAAAGAAGTGATGACCATGCCCTTATTGGCTGACTTTTACACTCATGCCTTTTGTCATGTTGGTTGTCCATGTTACATCCATTCTGTGCTGCTCCACTTCAACTCTGGGTCATAATAATGTACCTATCTTTCATCAGCAGTGATAATATTCTGGCACCAAGCATCTCCCACGTCCTCCACACATTGTTTCCAATAGTGGCACACATTGATGTGGAGTAGCAGTTAGTACCTAACATGCACACACCCTAGACATGTGTAAATTTTCTTTTAAGATTGTCCAGTGCTCCAAACTGATATGCCAAGATGCATGCATGCTGTCTCCCAGTGAGATATGGTTCACCACGAATAATGACATCTGTCATGTTGATTGTTGTCTTTGTTATAGCAGGTGCTCTTTCTCCTCACTGTAATTTAGCCCTTTCCTGACCATTTTTGAAAGCCTGATGCCAATAGAAACATGCTCGATTAGATATTTTGTAGTTCCATAAGTTCTCTTCAGAATATTGTAGGTTGCCGTAGTGTTTTTCTTCATGAGAACACAAAACTTTATTGCATAATGCTGCTCACTAAAGTCAGCCATGACAATGTTTAGAGGCAATTAAATATATTATGAGATACTTTCACTCTTACAAGCTCCCAGCACTTGACTGATGCTGCAAAACTTTCAGTGATCACGGTACCAATTAGATTATGTAATTGTTCTGCATGTGGCCAGATGTCACAAGTGGTCACTTAACGGAAAGAAAAACATACAATGCCAGTATTCACGTAGACTTTCACGGCCGGAGTTGCTATGATGATCTTGAAGAAGATTTTCCGGCTGTAGGCCGTGGTCGTGAGGCTTGTAGTTCCCCGACGTTTCGCCAGAGACTGCGTCTGGCATCCTCAAGGGTTGTCTTGGCTGTAGGCCGTGGTCGTGAGGCTTGTAGTTCCCTGACGTTTCCCCAGAGACTGCGTCTGGCATCCTCAAGGGTTGTCTTGAGTCTCACAAGCCTCACGACCACGGCCTACAGCCCGAAAATCTTCAAGATCATCATACATTGTCAGTATTTATTGAACACCCTTGTAAAAAATTCCCTATAACATGCATTTTATAGTGATGAAAAGTCATGATACGACCACTGCAGTTAATATAAATAGCCAGAAATAAAAACTGATTGTTACTTAGTTACTATTAAAATTGATATTTACTTCTTTGAAGATCTGTTTTCTGTATCCATTTATATAACACTCTTTAGTTGGAAATAGTTTTTAAATTATTGTAATTTGTCCTTTTGGAACTGTTTTACCAGAAATATATATAAACAAGCTATTGGAAATAACAACATACAGATGCTCTGAAACTCTTCGTTCAAATTAATAAAGTAGGTAGAGAACATCAAAACAAATAAATTTTAATAAGGATCATTTGGTCTCAGAAGGCAACTTGTAATGTTACAGAACATTTTGTTAATGGTGCTGACGTAAGCTGTTGTGTTGGTCAAGGTGGCCCTATGGCCTACCCGCCCAGATCACCTGACCTCATGTGTCAGGATTTTTTCCTCTGGGCATATGAAGCAGCTGGTATATGAAACCATTGCGGAAACAGAAGGAAACCTCGTTGCTAGAACCGCTGTCACTGCTGGGACCATTGCAGACATGCCAGGGATCTTCGAACGAACAATACAATCAATGGTCATACAATGTACTGTGTGCATACAGGTCAATGGTCATGCATTCGAGCAATTCCTGTAAATGCCAGTGCAGTAATTAGCATGTTATACTATTAAGTTAAGGTAGAATATTTTTTATCACTCACCTCATATTGTTCTTCTTATTATATATAAACTAGTTTCGGAACATAGTTTCTGTTCCATCCTCAGTATCGTCACGACCGTTGTTCTGTCGTCTTGAATAGCTGTCCTTCTCTCCTTCCATTGGCTGACTGAAAAACCTTGAAACCAGGTCATTCTCACCGGGAAATTCAAAGTTCATTAATTTCTCCTTTTCACTCTTTTGAATGTAGATCTTTTCCCAAACAGTAAGTTCTTTTGGGTTTTCTATTTGTTTTAATAATTTAGCTTCTTTCTCGATAAGATGTTTTTCAGACCATGCATGGGCAGCCACTGCAGATTTTTCTACTTCCCCTTTTTTGACATTCCTGAGATGTTCTTTCACTCTAGTTTTCAAATTTCTCTTAGTTTTCCTATGTAGAATTTCTCACATTCTTCACATTTAATTTGATAAATCCCTGATTTGTTTTCTTCTTTAATTTTCTCAATCTTATTAGGTCTAATCAGTCTACTGATGCTGTAGTCATTTTTGGGTGCTAACCTTATGTTGAAATCTTTAAAAAAAATTTGAAACTTGTGGTGTTTTAATGGATGATATGTGAATTTCCTATATCACATAGCTCACAAAGAAGCAGTTTTCAATAGTTTCATACATAGATTAGTGAACATACCAATGAACAAAGAAAATTACGAAAAAGAAAAACAACACATAATCAACGTAGCCACGAAAAATGGTTTTGCAATAAAAATGATACTCATAAAAATAAACAAGTTCAAAAGACAAAAATTTATTAATCAAAGCACTCTTCTAAAAGTTAAAGAAGATAATGTAATATTTAGGAAATTCACATATCATCCATTAAAACACCACAAGTTTCAAATTTTTTTAAAGATTTCAACATAAGGTTAGCACCCAAAAATGACTACAGCATCAGTAGACTGATTAGACCTAATAAGATTGAGAAAATTAAAGAAGAAAACAAATCAGGAATTTATCAAATTAAATGTGAAGAATGTGAGAAATTCTACATAGGAAAAACTAAGAGAAATTTGAAAACTAGAGTGAAAGAACATCTCAGGAATGTCAAAAAAGGGGAAGTAGAAAAATCTGCAGTGGCTGCCCATGCATGATCTGAAAAACATCTTATCGAGAAAGAAGCTAAATTATTAAAACAAATAGAAAAACCAAAAGAACTTACTGTTTGGGAAAAGATCTACATTCAAAAGAGCGAAAAGAAGAAATTAATGAACTTTGAATTTCCCGGTGAGAATGACCTGGTTTCGAGGTTTTTCAGTCAGCCAATGGAAGGAGAGAAGGACAGCTCTTCAAGACGACAGAACAACGGTCGTGACGATACTGAGGATGGAACAGAAACTATGTTCCGAAACTAGTTTATAATCAAATAAGAAGAACAATATGAGGTGAGTGATAAAAAATATTCTACCTTAATGAATATACCTCATAGTGAGAATTCCTAAAATAAGTAATGTTATACTATCTTCTGTGTAAGACCCTTACATTACAAGTTGACTTCAGAGACTACATGTTTCTTATCAAAATGTATTTGTTTAGATGTTCTCTACCTCCTGTAATTTGAACAAAGAATTTCGTACCTAATGTAAATGCATTTTTTTTACTTTTTTTATTTAACTTTGTGGAAATAAAGCTATTTGGTCTTCTTTTACACTCAATGAGAGGAAATGCATGTTACATTAAAATAAAAGAACCACAAACAATATTAGACAATAAATGATATTTGGTCAAACTGACAATAATACATTGATATTAATGATAATAAAAAATTAATACTCTTATAATAGTAAATTTAAAAAGCAAGATAAATGATACAGTTAAAAGCCCTTGTCTTTTAGGCATGATAAAATACTAGAAAAATAAAGAAAACGGATATACTAATGTATCTTTTAATACACACTTTTTTATCTTTATTTATTGATGAGTCGTAATGCTATTTAATGAAAATAAAGGAAAAATAAAGTATTATTAGTGAAGTACATATCGCACTGAATCAGTCGCTTAGCAAATGGCATTTCGTTAAATTAAATTCATAGATATTTATACAAAATCTCCAAATTAACTTAATTTATATCACAGCAGTTTACTGGCTTCACATTATTAATTTTCTGCTAGTAAGGTCTCTACACAATTTATTTGACGAGTCTTTTCTTTACACTCACTCAAGATTTCACTTAGAAACATCTTATCTTCACACTTAGATCGCGCTTATTCGTTCACACTTTGGACATGACTGACTGGTCAAACTCTGCAGCCTCTTATATACGTGAAGGCATTCCAGAATACCAGTTAAGATTTTTCCCGAGTGGAAGTCCTCGACCCGAATCCAAATCCTATTTACATATAAGCAATCCTGCTGCCGCCCGCAAAATTCAAATGCGGTAATTTGAGCAACGGATCAACAATGCGTCACATTTCTCCCTCCTTAGGGCTCATTGTCCCGAGCAGCTCCTTTATATGCCGTCAGTCGATCCAGATGAACCACCATCGCTTTCCCTCTAGGCTGCCGTTTTATCCGGTAGACCATATCGTTAATAATAATCTTCATCATTTGGTATGGGCAGTCCCAGGATCGCTGCAGCTTCGGTGATCTTCCTCTCGTCCAGATCGGGCGATACAATCACACCAAGTCGCCTTCTTTCAGTCTAGCGGAGTTAGCTAGTCGGTCGAAGTGCACCTTTATCCTGTCACTGGCTAGTTTGAAGTACTGATGAACTTCTCTCAGTCGGTCGGTCAACTCCCGTACGTATTCGGTTGCCGGCTGGTCGGCATCAGGTGGAGTACCAAACTGTAAGTCGCAAAGGCAGTCGCAACTCTCTTCCGAAGATCATCTTGGCTGGAATCATTCCGTTGGTGTCGTGAGTAGATGCACGGAAGGCAAGGAGGAAAAGTAGAATCCTTGGGTCCCAGTCTCTAATGACTTGAAATCACTTTTCGAAGATGTTCCTTGACAGAATTCACTTAGCGCTGTACCATCTCATCAGATTGTGGATGAAGTGGGATAGTCCGGGTCTTATGTACGCTCAGGCGTTGGAGCAACTCCTTTATTAGCTAGAACTCGACGTTTTTACCCAGGTCGCTATACAGTTCTCGTAGTACTCCGTTGCGACACATGAAGTTATTGACGTCGGCTAGGGTTGAGGCTTCTTGGTTGGGGATGGGGTAAGCTTCTGGCCACTTTAGTGAAGTATTCCATGGCCAGCAACAGGTATCAGTTCCCAGCGTTCGTCTCAGGAAAGGGGCCAGCCAAGTCGATGGTGATTCTCTCAAATGGTGCTCCCACGTTGTAATCTTGCCCCTACTCCGTGTTCGATGTCCTCGGTTAGCTGCACTATCTCTATATATCCTTTCGTTGATGTAGCCAGTAGAACCGTCCACAAACCTTGTCCACAGTTTTGTTAACTCCTAAATGACCTCCACAAACTCCGGGATGTGTTTCTTCCAACGCCTCTCAGATTGTGCTCCTGAGCAGAACCAGCTGTTCTGTTGTTTTCCCAACAGCATACTCGCATATCCTATTTAGGATCACGTTCTTGAAAGTCTGAAAATTACGTTGTGGCCAGTAGTACTTGTAGATGGTGCTGCATTCTGCGATGCTTTCCCATGCAGGTCATTGTCCTATCACGATGATCTCCAGATTCAGTAATCATAAGTGAGAACTCTCATGACTGTCTCCAAGAGACGCTGCAATGGCATAGACATTACAGAATCCAAAGGGCACAACCACGAACTACCATAATACTTGACCAATAGAAAATGTGATCTTCTCTTTGTCTTTCGGACGAAGTGTCATCTGCCAGTAGACCGGCTTAAGATCGAGGATGGAGAATCATTGATATCCCGCCATACTGTCCAGTGTACCGTCGATTTTTTGATGAGGAAAGCAATCCTTCTTGGTAACGTCATTCAGCCTCGACACAGAAGTGCGTCTTCCGTTCTTCTTCTTTACTAGCACAACAGGTGATGACCATGGTTTTCAGATTCCTCGATGATGTTTCGAGCCTTCATATTCTCTAGTTACTTGTTTATCTCTGGTTGTTTTGCCAGTGGAGCTCGTCGGGGAGGTTGTCGAATCGGGCGCGGTCGTCTCCGGTGTCGATGTGATGCATCACTCTGTCGGTTGTGCCATTGTCATCTTCGAAAAGGCTGCAGATGTCCCAGAACTCGACCACCAGATTGGGAACCTCGATCGCCTATGCCTTGTTGAGATTGCTGGCAGTCCTTTGTAGAACTCCGGCAGTGTCAGTTGCTCTTCCTGACTTGTCTCGTTTGGGTCTCGTCGTTCATGATCATAACAATAGTAACAAACTCATAAATACCCAGGACCGTCCGACTAGGTGCCACCTGGTATCGGCTGATCATGTTCAGGATTCAGACTGGAACAACTTTACGGGGTGGTAACAAGACTCTGGCCACAAAGTGTCCATCTTGGGATTTTCTTTCGACGACGTCGAACAGCATGTCTTGTTGGAGCCATATGTCCAGCCGCGTCCTCACCAACATCTCACTCCCAGTTGGAATTACTTCCTTCTCTTTTAAGATGAGCCTGAGGACGATTGATCTCTTATGCATGTCTTTGAGTAGTACCTCATCACGGCCAAAACGAAGTATCTGTCATCTAACGTCCATTGTAGCGTTGTCCTCCTTAGAGCGTCCAGACCCTTGATGAAGTTCTCGGCAACTTCGGCGACAAACGCCCACAGTCGTAGCTTGCACCTTCCTAACACTTAGGCCGGTATTTAAGAATCAAGCTTTCCGCGAAGATCGAGTCTCAACCCATCTCTTCGTGGCTAAGTATGTGGGTCATGTAGAACCTACTCTTACTGGCTCTCTCTGTCCAACTTCATGTGCTAACAAATATTTATTTAAAAAGTTTTCGGGAACAATTGAGCGTCAAGTTATGGAAAACGGAGATGGCATGGCCTAGATAACTTGGTTCTTGAATACCGGCCCAAATCAACGAGAACCTCCTTCTCGGAACTTTCAGTTAGTGTCCCTCCGGACGCAGTGCGGAAAGCTCCAAAAACTTCGTAGTAGCGGCTGTATACCTAGGCAACTCTTCTGCTTACTTCAGGGTGGGTTTGCCCAACGATTGTCAGCGTCGCTCTTCTATATCGACTAGCACTCGGTAGGGCCGTATATGGATCCATCCGTCGAAAATAAGTCCCACGCCGTTCACAGCATTCTGTATGAAGTGAGGAGATTATAGTGATGACGACGGCGTCAGTGGCTCCCTCTTCACATTGGCCCATTTTAGTTTCCTTGCAGTCCTATAGTCGCAGTTCTATCTCAAATGACCAATTTCTCTGCAGTTCCCACATGTCGGCCTTCCATGTCTGTGAAGCTTGAATTGTGGTGAATGTTGCTCCTCGGTGTAGCCTGCAGTCAGCTGTCGTACTCACGAAGTCGTCGCGGAGGTAGCGTGTGATTTTGTTGGCTGCTCCAGAAGTGAAAACTACATTCAGGGCTCCGTTGATGGCAAGTTGTTCTGCCAGCAGCAGGTGTCATTAGTCTGCATACAAAAGTAGACTCCACCTCCCAGTCGCTGAATGTTACTGAGAGACTGTCGAGGACCTTGTGCACCAGCTGCTCTATTGCCATGACCTATTCTTGAAGTGACTCCTCAGTCTGGACACAAGGCTTTTTGTTGGACCCAATAAGTGTCTTTAAAATTATGATAGCCATAACAATTTTCCAGGGCCTCCATGATTCCTCTACCTGGCCCTCGATGGAATGATGTGTAGAATCTCGATGGCTGGTCCTTGCAGGGAGCATCAGCTGCATCATACTTTCTTCTGATAGCCATGCATTATGGGTGCAGATTGTCTCAAGCTTGCATTTGAATATGTTCCATTATGCAGATCCTTCGAATTTTGGCATCTTAATTCCAGTTTCAGCATTGGATACTGATAGTTTGACAAACTCCAGATCTCGTTGAAAAATCAGCCCATATTTCCTCGATGACATGATGATTTTTGGGCAAGATAAGCTGATGCCATTCTTTTCTTGTTGGTCTAGTTTCATCATTTATATTTCTTCTTTAATACTGCTTAAATTTGTCTCTTGATGATTTAATTTCTGTTCTATCTCTTCTCTAATACTGTCCAAATTTTTCTCTTGTTTGTTTAATCTCTGTTACATCCTGGAAATCTCACTTTTCAATTTTTGTTACCATTGTAAAATCTTCTTTTATGTCATTCAATATTTATTTTTCACTTTTTGGTGTTAATTCAATAATTCTTGCTTTGTCTCTTCAGTTTGTTGGTGTATTTGGTTAATTTCTTCATTAGAAGCACTAATCTGTTTTGATAATTCTTGATTTAATTCTTAATTCTGTTCAATACTTCTTTTATCTATTCTTTTATATTTTTGCACTAAATGTTATGATACATAATATCAAATGGTCTTCTTACTGTCACATCATGATAGTGTTTTTTTTTTTTCTTTTGCTGGATGCCGCCAGCAGCTGCTAGTAAAAGTTGGTTACTTATTCCAAATTTCTAACACCAAGACATTGCTGATATGAGTCGCTTAGGATTCAGATGGAATTTCTTTAAATTAACTTCACACATATTTACACAAAATTTTTTAATTCACTTTATTTATTTTACAACAATTCATTGACTTCACACATTTAATTTTCTGCTAATAAAGTCTCTCTTCACAATTTATTTGATCTTTTAGTTCTTCATACTTACTAACAGTTTTACTTGCAACATCTTCTCGTCTTCACTCTTAGGTCACATTTATTTGTCTGCATTATTGACAGCTGACTCTGCACTTTCTTGTATATGCAAGGGCAGGAACATTCTGGAATACCAGCCTCGAGAGTCAGAGAATCAAACCAACATATCTGCAAAAAAAAAAGCTGTCTCTAGCTAGAGAGGTCTTTGCTGGCTGCACATGACCTGAATTCAATTCCTATTGGCTTATAAAGAGTCCTATAGCTGTCTGCAAAATTCAAAGGTGGTAATTTGATCAACAGATGAACAGTGCATCACAATATATATATATGTATATATATATATGTGTGTGTGTGTGTGTGTGTGTGTGGTGTGTGTTAGTTTGCTAATAAATAATTTTCTTCAATATGTTTTTAATTGATAGTCTCAGATATAGGTTCAAAGAGTATTCCATGCTCTGGCATGATAAACTGTAAAAGATTTGAATAATACTTAGTGTGATGAGGAGAGACATAGTATTTTATCTTGTCATGGTGGAGTGTCTTGCATGCTTAAATGGACCCCCAAGAGTTATGCCCGCATTGCTGCAGGAAGGGTTACCCATGCCAGATAGGTCAAAGGTGATAAGCCAGATGAAAAAAGTACCTTGGTCGAAAGAGTGATGATCTTTCTCTGTAAAAATTATAATCAACTTTTATAAGATTCATGATGTGTTCCGTTGAGGTTTATTCAAAATTAATATAAAATTATAGAATATTCACCTGAAAGGTCTGTCTCCTCAACTTAATTAATCATTTAACTGTAGCGCTTTCGGGACTTGTCCCATCATCGGCAGGATTCAAAACTGGTGTTTCACTGAAGATCTGGTAGAGGGGGTTGCATGTATTGGGTTCGTTTTTGTTTATCAGGCTGTCGTTGTGAGCTGCTTTCATGATTTCCATCTCGAGTACTCGAAGAGATGGAAATCATGAAAGCAGCTCACAACGACAGCCTGATAAACGAAAACGAACCCAATACATGCAACCCCCTCTACCAGATCTTCAGTGAAACACCAGTTTTGAATCCTGCCGATGATGGGACAAGTCCCGAAAGCGCTACAGTTAAATGATTAATTAAGTTGAGGAGACGGACCTTTCAGGTGAATATTCTATAATTTTATATTAATTTTAAAAATTATAACCTTCAAGAAACACAGACATGAGTTCCACTGGGGTAAGATTCTCCAGAGTACTTGTAGGAAATCCAGAGGAAAAGCACCCAGTAGATAGGCCAAGAATGAGGTGGGAGAATAATATTAACATTGATTTAAGGGAAGTTAATTATACAGGGGTTGATCAGAAAACATTAGCTCAGGAGAGCTTACATCTGCGGGACCATCATCCTATGGTTTTTATAATGAGCAGTTAGATGTGGAAGGATATAAAGGATAATGTGTTGATGGGCTTGGTGCCTAAATGATGTGCATTGGAGAGTCTAATGAAACTGTGTGATAACTAATCAGGTGAAATTAAATGTTTCATAGCTCTCCTCATATCAATTTACTAAGTTGATCATGATTTCGAGACTATAACTGTCTCATCATCAGAACTTTGTTGGCGAATGGTGTTATGTCGATTGGAAGAAACTCTTCTTCTTCCCTCTATACCTCTTCTTTAATTTCACCATAAATTAAACCTCATAGTGATTAATTCCTATAAAAGTTAAATCAATATTAATTAAAAATAGAGTCCTATATCCTATATATTCATAATGTAACAGGATAAAACCATTACTGTTTTAATAATTCAGTAGTAATATAATTAAAAAATTAAGGTGGTCGATAAATATCAATCATTCATTAAGTATTGGACCTGAGTCAGAAGTTTTAAAGTTTCTTTAATTCATTGCATTGTTTAATAATTAAGTAAATGTATGGTAGGTTAAAAAGATAAGCAATATCTGTCCACCAGATACCTGTATTATTAATCTAATATATTAAGTAAATAACTTCTTTGAGAAAAATGTTTACTTATTCATCAATAAATCATCTAGGGTGAATATCAACATCTTCAAAGACATAAAATCTAACATTTAAAATGAACTATAAATATTTATAAGATTTTATTTGATAATATGTAAGTATACATAAAAAAATAGCCATGCACTCTCAGCCCAGTTTGTTTTCATTTCAGCAAATTAAGGAAATACTAGTTGACCTTGTGACAATTAACAAATTAAGTGATGATTAATACCATCATAAATTCATGCATGCAGCTCCTTTGTATGAAAGGTTAAGCTTGCTTGTTGCTTTTTCTTCCTCTATCTCCTTTTCTTCTTCTTTTTTATCTTATGCATTATGACAGGTATGAAATACAAGAAAGTTACAGTGTTAGCAATTAGTTTTATTAACAAGTGAGCTTTAAATGAAAAGCAAATTTATGATTAAGACAACATTTTTTTATATTTAATTAATTTATTCTAAAATTAAAATTTTAATATGTGTAATTAACTGTACTTAGTCTATATGTTTAATTAATTTTCTTATGTTTAATTTTTAAAATATATGTGGTACAGAACAATACATATTTTCCATTTAGGATTATTTTTAAAGCAGAGTTATTTTCTAGTCATATAAGATGTCCTTTATTCTACATTTAATTATAGTATTAATTCAGTTCTAATCGTGAAATGAAGTACTGCATTTTTTCATGGCTTTTACACAGACTTAATTTATTACACTTACCAAATTTTAGTTTTATGTGACAGTTTCAAGTATTCTTTAAGTTTCATGGTGGTATTTCACATTTGTCTTTGGATCTGTACTTCTCAGATTCAATTTTCGGCATAGTTCATGAAAAATTTCATATATGAAAATTTCATATATGAAAATTTTTAATTTGATTTCCTTTGGAGGGGAAGTGTTATAGAGATATGTGGCACATTAAAAAAACTCTTTCATAACTAAAGCATATTCGTGGCAAAATTCCCATGAATTTCATTGAAATTAGCCCATGAAGAAATAAGTGACAGAAAAGATAAGGAAGAGAACTGCTGGTGACCTGCATAGAATGACAATGGCAGATATTTTTCTTCCCCTGATCTATGTTGTGAAGCATAGCCAGCCTTGGTTCCGAAACATGATGTCCATTTGCTCCAGTAATATTAACCCACAAAAAAAAATATTCAAAATTCTGAAAAGTATGTTCATTATGGGTGCTCATATCATGAAAGGAATATAGTTTCTAAGATCTAGTCCAGGAGTTAGTGGTCTGCATTGATGAGTCAGTCGGCGAGGTCATTTCTTTTATGATAAAGTTAATGATGGAAGAAGAGAGATATGTTTTGACTAGTTAAGATAAATCAATTTAAATAACCCCCTTCAATATTTATCCTCATAAATTATGTTAAATTCAATGCATGTACCAGAAGTGAAATAAGTTCAGCATGGGTATTGCTTTATTTTTGTTTTGGCAAGAATCTGATTCACAATTCCAAGAAGTTAACAGTACTGAGCACCTGTTGACTTGTGCATGTCAGTCTTCACACATTTTTTATGAGGTAGTCATGCTACTTTAGACAATCAATACATTAAATCCTCATGTTTGTAATTGACGAACCACCTATTATACCTAAGAATACTGCAGGTTTTTCTACTATGACTGGACATAGCATTACAATTTTGAAACATGTATTATGTGGTATACAACCAGATATGGATTGCCAAATAAAGGAAGGCAAGCAATCCTTCACCTCACTCATAAGGAGATATCCATTTAGTGGAGACATCACAAATAAATTTGCTGTTCTCTGAAAACATGAAATTGATTTTATATTTCGAAATACATTTTAATTTATCCATACAGTATATGGTTACCATAGCCACGGAATGTAGTTGCCAAATCATAGGTTAAGCATCAACCAGTAAAATTCTCCCTTCAACAAAAGTAGAAATGCACAAGGGCCACAAACCAGCATGATCCTTGAGGGTCTTATAGTCCTGTTCAAACTAACAATATACTCACTTTTTTTTTCTTTCAACTGCTGAAAATATAGCATTGAGATGTTAATCCTCTTCTGTTGTCTCATAGAAAATTATTATTTTTTCTTAGCCATGTTTCTATCCCTTTAATAAAATATCTTAAATACAATCCATCTAATGTTTCTTGTTCTTCATCTATTTTTCTTGCTTACTAGAGCCTTTTGCAGGCCTTGACGGCCTGAACTGTGCACCCTCTATTCTTTTCTGTCTTTGTTTCCATCCATATGCCTCCATAGTTTTCAAATACAGCTCATGCTATTCAACTATCTGAAATGAGATCTGTCTTTCCCCCTCATACTTCCTTTTTCATGTCTGTCCAGTAACACTTACGCGATTCTCAATAGTAAAAATACTTTACAAAGTAGAGTTATCCCAACACCAATCTGGAGAACTAAGGAATTTCTTTTCACCTTCTACTATCCAAGTTGTTATATTACTGTCAATATAGTTTTCATGATCATTTGACCACACGAGCCCTACCATTAAAAAAAATATAGATTAGTTTAAACAATTTTGGGTTTCATGCAAAACTATTTTTTTTTATTCTCTCTGAAGTGTTGTGTGTTCATATATCTTGACAGATCTGAATATTATTATGGTTATATTTGAAGAGAAAAATATATGGTCAGACTGGGGTTTGAACCCAGGACCTTTGACTTTCTATGTCAATGCTCTACCAACGAGTTATCTGAGCACTCTAATCTAAATGCATATTTTTCTCTTATGCATTGTTAATTCCCGAACTATGAACCATTGTTCGATCATGCAAATGGTGACTTCTTTTTTTTAAGAAGACATCTATTATTATGGTTGGTTGGTTGGTATCTAATATCAAGCACTTGACAATGAAATCATTAGCTCTCTTGCACTCCAATATTATTGTAGAATAAACAGAAATATATTATCATAGTGTTGGTTTATGACTCTTGCTTTCCCAAAGACATAGGGAGTATTTTATATTTTACCAACTAATGGTCTCTTACCCTAAAACAGGGGAAAAGATTACGAGTATATGAGAATAAAGTTCTTAAGCAAATCAGGTGAATGGAGAAGTCTACTTAACAATGAGCTACATGATCTTTACAGGAATCTTAGATGTAATAAGAACATATATAACTCATAGAATGTGATTAGTAGGATATGTGGCACAATCGGAGAATTAAAGAGAGGCATGGAAACTTCTTCTAGGAGAACCAGAAGAAAAGCATCCAGTAGGTAGGTCAAGAATGAGGTGGGGAAATAACATTTAATATATTTGAGGGAAGTGAATTATACAGGAGGTAAATGAAAAAATCAAGAGAGTATTTTGTTTCTCCACGTTCTATAGAGCCAGTGAGTTAGTTACTTAGAAGTTTAACAGTCACAGAAATAAGACCCTGTGCTACAGCACGTTTATATTTTAATGATTCTATAATCAAATCTCCCATCATTATTATTATTATTATTATTATTATTATTGTTATTATGTTATTATTATTATTATTATTATTATTATTATTATTATTATTATTATTATTATTATTATTATTATTATTAATAATAAGGTACTCATAGCTAAAACATTTTTTTTTCTCTCTGCTATAATATTTTAATCTCATTTATCTTTTTACATAATATTTAAGACACTTGGTACCACTGATATAAACATTATGCTACTCATCTATCCAGAAAATATAATTTTACATAATTTTTAATTTTTTTTTGTATTTTTTCCAGTTTTCAGTGAAGATGAACCAGATCTCAACAACGAACTGGAAATATCGGTTAGTATTAATCCGTTTCCATTTTCTGTAAATCTATTAATTATTTACATTGCTTTCCTACTGTATTAAGAAGTCAGGTAAGCAAACTAAATTTTTCAGACAATTTTTAAATTTTTATTTATTTACAGCCTTACAAAATCTTTTTGCACCCAGTTATTCTACTATCATTCTCCTCCACATTTTTCTGTCATTCCATGCTCCATCATGCAATCCTTTATATCTCATGCTGCTTAAAATACCATCAATCACATTATTTTTGCTGCTGCCCTCTTCTTCTTCTTCTTCTTGTACCAGATGACACCAATTTTAAAATTTGTATAAATAAAAGGTGGTAAATAAACTTAAGTAACACTATGAGGTATTAATAATTTAATATTAATAAAATTCATCTCACCTTATATTTTGTCTTCTTTTCCGACTGGTTTCAGAGCAATTATTCCATATTCAACTGTTGTTCTGTCTTGGTGATGCACAATTTTTTTTTCCGTTGAACCCCCAAAATCAATTTACATTCCCCAGGAATTTCAAAATCATTAATTTTGCCTTTTTATTTTTTGAATGTAGATTTTTCCGAACCATGAGTTCTTTCATTTTGATGTTTTTCTGACCAAGCATGAGCAGCTACTGCAGATTTTTCTATTTCTCCATTTTTAACATTCCTAAGATGTTGCTTCATTCTGGATTTCAAATTTCTGTTTGTTTTCCCCATGTAGATTTTATCACAATCCCCACATTTTATCTGATAAATACCTGATTTGTTTCTTCTACTGTTTTCCTTTTTTGTCAGATTTGAATATCCTATTGAGGCTAAAGTCATTTTTCAGTTCCAATCTTATGTTGGATTTTATGATTTTTTTTTACCTTGTATTGCTTCTTGAATTTTTATATTTTCTTCTTTTGTCTTTTGAACTTATTTATCATGCTTTCATCGCACCCATGAATGGAGAGATTTATAATAAAGAAAAATAAAATGTAATAAATGTAGCAATAGATAATTGGTTTGAAGAGAGCATGATGCACAGGAAAATAAATAAGTTTGTAAGACAAAAATTAATCACTGAAAATACACTTCAAAAAATTAAAAGAAAATAATGTAAAATTCAAGAAGTTTACATGAAGCATCACAAACTGAAGCAACAAAAATGAGAAAATGGAAGAAAATAAATTAGGTATTTATCAGATAAAATATGGTGATTATATTAAAATCTACACAGGGAAAATAAAAAGAAATTTGAAATCCAGAGTGAAGGAACAGTTAGGAATGTTAAGGATGGGGAAATCTGCAGACACTTAGCCTGAAAAACATCAAATTAAAAAAAAGGCTAAATTAATAAAACAAATTGAAAAATCTGAAGTTCTCATGGTTTCGGAAAAAGTCTACATTTAAAAAATAAGAAGAATTAATGAATTTTGGAATTCCCGGGGAATGTGATTTGAATTGAAGGTTGATTGGTCTACCTGAGATGGAGGAAGAAACTGTGCATCACCGTAACAGAACAATCAAGAAAATACTGAAGATAGAGTAATTGCTCCAAAACTGGTAAAAAAATCAAAATATTAGGTGAGGTGAATTTTATTAATTTTAAATTAAAAAATATGGTTTATATACAACCATTACAGAGTTTTCATAAGTAATGGAATAACAATAAAATAAAAATTAATTATTTTTAAAAAATCTTCAGGTACATCAAAAGTAAACAAATAAAATGTTCAGCCATTATTCTATAGGATGATCTCAAAAAGTTTTTAAATGGTAACCTTTTCTTTTTCTTCTTCTGAAAAGTAGTTATTTACTTTGGTACTTATGAAGAAATAAATATGGCAAATGTATAACAGTTAAGTTATGTGGATAGGAAATAACACTATGAGGTTTTTTAATATTGTTTATTTTTTATTTCACTCACCTCACACTTCAAACTCCTAGCATACCCAGGGTTTTATTTTGTGACATTCTCAATGCTGTGTCACTTTCACAACTGATGTCCGGCTGCCTTCTATCCTGCAGACTGACCTCAGTGCCATCAGATGGCTGACCGACGAACTTCCAAATCAGTCCTCTCTCCTTATAACCGGGTATTTCAAAATTCATAGTTGTATTTTCATTCTTGCATATGTAAATTTTTTCCCAAATTGTGAGTTCCTTCGGTTTTTCCAATTGTTTGAGTAATTTTGTTTTGGTTTCTATTCTATGTTTTTCTAACCAGGCATGTGCAGCTATTGCAGATTTTTCTGTTTCTCCATTTTTAACATTTCTGAGGTGTTCCTTTAATCTTGTATTTAGATTCCTTTTTGTTTTTCCTATGTATATCTTTTCACAATCTTTACAATTAATTTGATAAATTGTAAAGATTGTGAAAAGATATACATAGGAAAAACAAAAAGGAATCTAAATACAAGATTAAAGGAACACCTCAGAAATGTTAAAAATGGAGAAACAGAAAAATCTGCAATAGCTGCACATGCCTGGTTAGAAAAACATAGAATAGAAACCAAAACAAAATTACTCAAACAATTGGAAAAACCGAAGGAACTCACAATTTGGGAAAAAAATTACATATGCAAGAATGAAAATACAACTATGAATTTTGAAATACCCAGTTATAAGGAGAGAGGACTGATTTGGAAGTTCGTCGGTCAGCCATCAGATGGCGCGGAGGTCAGTCTGCAGGATAGAAGGCAGCCGGACGTCAGTTGTGAATGTGACACAGCATTGAGAATGTCACAAAGGATGTGACAAAACCCTGGGTATGCTAGGAGTTATGAAGTATGAGGTGAGTGAAATAAAAAATAAACAATAGTATAACAGTTAGCCCGTAGCTGTTCACAGCTATCCAATGTGAAAATTTAACTATTATTGAACAAGTTGATAAATTATAGTAAATAAGTTTAAGAACAAGCAATAATCTTAAAAAAATTACTCACCCTAACCTTTTATCTAGGTTAGTTTATTATATTACAGTTCGATTATTTTTTAATATTGCTTGTCTTGAAGAGTAGATAATTTATTAACTTATGGTGAAATTAAATGTTTCTTACCTCTCCTCATATAAATGTTCTAAGTAGATCGCGATTTCGAGACCACAACAGTCTCATCATCAGCACTTTCTTGGCGACATAACAATAGTATAACAGTTAGCCCGTAGCTGTTCACAGCTATCCAATGTGAAAATTTAACTATTATTGAACAAGTTGATAAATTATAGTAAATAAGTTTAAGAACAAGCAATAATCTTAAAAAAATTACTCACCCTAACCTTTTATCTAGGTTAGTTTATTATATTACAGTTCAATTATTTTTTAATATTGCTTGTCTTGAAGAGTAGATAATTTATTAACTTATGGTGAAATTAAATGTTTCTTACCTCTCCTCATATAAATTTTCTAAGTAGATCGCGATTTCGAGACCACAACAGTCTCATCATCAGCACTTTCTTGGCGACGGATGTTATGTCGCCAAGAAAGTGCTGATGATGAGACTGTTGTGGTCTCGAAATCGCGATCTACTTAGAAAATTTATATGAGGAGAGGTAAGAAAAATTTAATTTCACCATAAATTAAACCTCATAGTGATTAATTCCTATAAAAGTTAAATTTATTAACTATTTTAGTAATAGTTAAATTTTCATATTGAATCAGTACCTTTTTAACGTTTTATTGTAGGAAGTAACATTTTGAGGTTCTTTTAATCAAGTTTTTGTGAAAGTGGGAACATCTTACCCCAAATTAATGTTGGTTCAGTTTGAACATGTTTCGATATAATCTTCTACATCATTGTCAGCTTGACCCAACATTAATTTGTGGTAAGATGTTCCCCTTCTCACTAAAAAGGTACCTTTTTCTTTGGGTTTTTGTGCAAAATTTAATTTACTTATTTCATTTAATTTGTTTGGTTGCTATGGGAATCTTTTTTTTTTTTTTTGAGATGCCTTTGACACCTTAGGCCATATAGTATCTACGGTATTTATTTAATTTGTGTGTATTTTTATTTACATTTAATGATATTATGAAATGGTGTATATGATGAAATGAGTGCTGGTAATGAAATTTCAACCCAGCATTTGTCTTGAAATCCTGAGTCAGGTTGGTCAGCATCAGTATTTGTACCTGGGACCTCTCGAATACGAGTCCCCAATGATACCGCTTGAGATGAAAATAGTTTAATTCCTAACTTATCAGAATTAAACCATACAGTTTAATAAGAGGGCACACTATAGTTTTTTCCAAACTAATTATTGTGATCTCTAATGACAGAAATATTTATCACAATAATGAAGCAGGACCCATTAGATTATAAATCTAATTATTATAACAATTCCGAGTTAAGTTCCAATCATACTGTGAACAAAGTTGTATAAGGTATTACTTTGCCGACACCATCTGTTGAAGGAACTATGGTGCTACTTTTACCCACCATATGACTTAATTGTGTATGGCACTGTCACTAATTGAAACATTCTTCTTAGGCAATGTTGTGTTTTACGGGAAATAAGACTGAATACAAGGTAAGATGTTAGCAATTAGGAACTTCCATATCTTATTTATTTATGACAAATAGAACAGACGTTTACACTTTTTCCATGATCTTGATATATATCTTTTATTTACAATTTCATTATGAGCAGAATATAAGCTCCATGCCAACTAACCTGTAAATTCTGCTGTTATTTTCACCACTTTATTATCAATGGCTAATGTAGGATATTATCACTAAACTGTTATAGAGGTAAATAATTTGTTTCTCTCCACTTTTCAAATCTCTTCCTTTGCAATGTCTTATAATTGTACAGAAATGCCATATTAAAACAAGTGAAATTCCAACATATTCTGCATAAAAATATAACAATACTTATTTAATCTATTAAAATTGTAACTATATATTTTAAGATTTTCCTATGTAATTTATATAAACATGTGCTAGATAATATTTATTTTTATTACCGGTATTTTTAATTTCTTTATTTCTTTATTTCGAGTGCTTTTCTTACACGCTCAAAGGTAAAATTGTTTTTCAACCAATGAAAATACAGTCATAGATTTGCTTTGTTTACATTACAATTGAAACTTAGCTTGGAAGAGGTATAACAAGAAATTTATAATTTCTTTTATTTACTTATTTAAGCCTACTTTTGGGAGCATGTTTTGGGTAACTTTTCTATTGTCGTCAGTCAATAAAATTTTAAATAAAATGTCCAGCTGAAGATGGAAAAAATTGTTTTGTCTACCTTGTTAATTTATTTGTATTATGTTGTTAATATGATAGTTTTATTATTCTATTATTAACATTTTTAGTATACCTTTCTTTTTTAAAAAAAATCACTGTGTGAATAATAGGCTTGTAGTTAGCATTTTGAAACATTTGTTAACACACAAAAATTGAAAGCATTTTGTATTAGTATCTAAAATAAATAAGTATTAAATATATTAATTACAGATTTAAATGATACCTCATAGTGATAAGACAAAAGAAATGCTGGATGATTTTTACGCAACAGATGCAATGATCAATCGAAACTGGACTGGACCAAATAACAAGATACACAGTGCAGTAACAAGACTGGCAGTGCATTGATATCACCACAAACTATGCAAAATTTCAAACTATCATGATCTGTCAATGGACTGCATGTGTTAGCTCTGTGATAGACCGTGTGCAAGATACCATTTCAATATCTGTTTAAAGAGAACAAAATTGTTGCTGGCATGCAGCAAAGACCAAATCTAATGCACATTTGTGCGCACTTCTTCCTATTATTATTATTATAATAGTGATTTTTCGTATAATAGTTCAATATTAATTACAGTTTTCACTTAAGTTTGTTGAATCCTTCCTCAATAAAACTATTCCTTACTTATTACAAATTTAGAGCTCATGGATCAATTTACTTCAGTTAGCTAATATGGGTGGTGTAAAAATTGTAAATTGGATAAACTTGTGAAGTGTATTATTGTTATGTGTGGATCATCAAAGATAGATAAAGACATATATCTAAATAAGGGACATTACCAAAAAAAAAAACTAGTAGAGTTTGCTGTGGAAGATTTTGAGGCATAAATCCTCCGAGTGCTGAGTCCATGTAACTCGAAAGATTTAATGAATAATGAAAATAAATGTATAAGTTAGCTGAAATTATTAAATGTAAATAAATAGAGCAAATCACATAAATTATCAACAATTGGGTTAAATGGATTATGAATGTTCATATATAAACATGCCTAATCCTCTTTTAGGTTAAAAGGAACACATATACAGATTGAGTTGACTGCATATGAAATAAGTGTCAAATTTAACAAACATATTTTAATATAAAATAATAAAGATGTATAAATATAAATTAATAAAAACATAACATATAAACGAGTCATAAATGTAAACTTTAGAGGCCAGCATAAAAAGAGATGTGTTTGCCCAAATTAACAAAATTGATTCTAACAGTGCATGATAATAATTTAATAAAATAATGTAACAATGTGGCTCAGTAAGAAGATATTTGAGAAATAAGACCACAAGGGAAACTCAATTAAAATTTTACAAAACAGTAGCCATTCCAACGTTAACATACGGGTCTGAGACTTGGTCTTTAACGATCTCTGATAAACAAAAAATTGAGACAATCGAAATGAGATTTCTGAGATCAGTTGCAGGTGTATCTTTAAGAGATCAAAAGAGAAGTCAAGATATCAGAGATGAATTACAAATATATAATATAAACGAGAGAATATACAGAAATAAATGTAATTGGTGTGAACATGTACAAAGAATGCCAAATAATCGTTTATCAAAACAGCTGCTTCATTATAAACCACTAGGCCGAAGAAATGTAGGAAGACCAAAATGCTGCACCTGGAATGGGCCAACAGGCCCATACCTTGAAGATGATGATGATGATGATGATGAGTAACATACCACATAGACATATATCAAAACTCTCCATCAAGGCAGTCATAAATAAAAAATAAGAAAGTTACACAAAAGACCTGGTTGGCCTATCCTAGGAAACTCAAACTGCAATCTCTGATAAGGTAAATAATTTGCTTGCCATGTAAAGGTATGTGCTTCGAGGAGATGCAGGTGATGTCATAGGAGAGCAACATGGGGCATTGGAATATGAGAGAGGAGATAGTTAAAAGCTGGTTAAATGAGTAATCGCATTAGCAGTTCTGTAAGGCTTATAAGAATTTTTTTCTGATAATGGGAGTATTCTCCTTAAATTAGTTAAAAGTTGTTAAGTATTAGAAAATTTAAAAAAAAATTTATTAATAATAATAATAATAATAATAATAATAATAATAATAATAATAATAATAATAATAATAATAATAATAATAATAATAATAATAATAATAAAAATATTTTGAAGTATGAAAGAATTGATGTATACAGTATCATAATTTGTAATATCGTTGCATCGTGCAATTTCATAAATTTTTACCAGATGGTACTTTTATATCGGTCAGTATACAAGTAATAGATGGCAGATGACTAGTTCTACACTAAAATTGTTTGCAAGAGAGATGAGAAACTTGCCTAGCTTCCTCTCTTACTTCTTACTCTGTGATTAAACAAACCTTCGATAAAAGAAAAGGGTTACCATTTAAATTAGTTTGTTTAGTGTCAGTGTACTCTCTATGTAGATGAGCACGTGATTCTATCTCTTCAATGCGAAAATAGTGCCATTAATCACATATGGGATAGAGATAGTTTGGGAACATCTGAAGTTAAGCGACTTAAAAATCTGGGAAGGTGTCAAGGCCTCATTTCAAAAGAAAATTCTAGCAGTCTCTAGATTCACTTCCTCGAGACTGGTCTATGTACTAGCAGCAGAACAGTTCTTCCTGGAAGACCTCAGAATGCGCCACTACCTGCCATCCACTAAAACATGTGAACATCTGATGCAAGAGAGAAGACAGAAGCGGGACGACATTCTGGAAAAATTCTATGGTTTGCCTGCCATGATAGATAGGAGGCGGTCTGGACCAAACAAGGAACTAAGACACTAGGTAAACCACTATGCAGTCCACGGCTTCCATCACAAAGTGTGTGTGAATGTCACTTATCATCAAATCGAAGATAGTTGCAGATGTAAACTGTGCGGACTAAAGTGTACAAGATATCATCTGGAATTGTGATCTAAAGTGACAATGTCATTAGCGCAATATGCCAATCAATTTTTGCATGATTGTGCGCAATTATATTATCATTATTTAAATGTGTTGTTGATGCTGTCACATTCTGTAAAATAATGGCTGTTAGTTTTCTTTAAAATATTTCTGTCAAAATATTAAATTTGACAAGTCAGAACAATATTTAAAAAATATTTAATTTTTATGTTAATGATAATATGTGCTGTTCATCTTACTTTCTCTCAGCAGATTAATTAATGGTTTCAAATTTTTCTCTTCTCTAATTAATTTTAATTTGACTAAATATTTATTTTATGTGTTGATCTTATGTAATTTTCTTCTGTTTTTAAAATTTGTCACTGGCCTTATGATCTTAACTCTTCCTAAATAAATATATTATTTTTCTATTTCAAATTGAAATTGGCAAGTAGATATTATGAGGTAATATTCATTTAACATTGGTCAGAGTATATTTTAATAACTCACCTTTTCACGATTCCATGGTTTCAAATGGGGTCTCATTCATCTTCAGTTGGAGTCGTGACTGAAGATCAACGGGATCCTGTTTGAAACCATGGTATCATGAAAAGCACAAAATTTGTGAGGTGAGTTATTAAAATATGTTCTGACCAATGTTAAATATATTATCTGTTTAATCTAATGGTGGAATACATTAAACAAAGGTTCATTATTTAGAAAAAAATTAACACCTGAATTTGGATTTGAACTCGAAACCTCTAACTTTATTCGGACAGCCCAATGCAAATGCTAATTTCCTTATTCATATCCTATTCTCTTTTTTTGTCTCTAACTTTGCCTCCTGAAATATATTGTCTCGATGCCTGTAGTATTATGTCACAAAATTTTCTACAATTTTTGTCAGTTGACTCTTTTTCAAACTTGAAGTTTACTCTAAGGATATTTTGTTCAGTATCATCTGTATACTTTTATATATTTATTTATTTATTTATTTTCAATTTCCCTTGTGTAAGTTCCATGTAGTGAGTTTCAGGTTTAATTCTGGCTCTTTTTAAAGATACTACCATTCTGTGTCCACTGCTTGAATTATCTCATTTTTCTTTGCATTATCAGCTGATGCTAGGGTCAGATCTGGTTTGATGGTACTCTATTATGATATAGGTTTGTAGTCTATCATTATCATCATAGTTACATTTACAGGATTCATGTAATTCAGTTACTGCATGTATTGCTTCATTTGTACCTTTGTAACCAACTTCATTAATATCACCTACTATAACCACTTTTGATAATGAGTTCAGGGGGATGATTATATATTCCACATATTTTCAGATGATTTTATGCTTACATAAATCAACTCTTACTCCTTCTAATTTGTCAGTATCAGACATTTATCTAATTTTTGAAAAACTTTGAGAGATGTCATTATATTTATGTGCCTTTGAGGATTCCACTGGCAATCTGTCTTCATGTAGTAAGATGTTGATGTTATAACAAAGTTCTTCATATCAGTCAATAAATTAACCAGATTTTACTCCTCATCTCATATTTTGTATCCTTTCCAGGGCTAGTTTCAAGGAACTTTTCCTTATTGTCAATTGGCATGTGACTGCTGATTCAACAGTTGGTACAGCGATAACCCACTAAAGAGGTGACTGGTGACAATGTTATTCAGTCCAGAGACCTCAAGCATTGGCAGAAAAACTAACCAATTACAGCTTACTGTATTATCTACAAAACAATTTGCGTCATCTATTGACAAAAGTATAATTAATCAGTCTTGAACCGGGTGGCTCAGTCGTCATTTTCGGCATTTATAATACCAAACTTCTAATAATTCCTACAATAATAATAATAATTAATCAGATTTTACAGCTCACCTCATATTATTGAAAAACTCAGGACCAGTTTCAAAAGGGAAATTTCTTTCGAAACTGGTCTTCAGTTTTACAAATGTATGAAGCAAGCTGTAAAATCTGATTAATTTAATTATTATTGAATAAAACACTAGTGTTATAAATATATCAATTCCTAGAATTTCTAAGACCCTCAACTTAAGTTTTTATCCAATACAAGGAATATATTCCTAACATCAGAAAACAGTTGATTAGTCTTAGAATACTGGATGAATATTTTATAATATTTGAAGAATTATACACTCAGACTGGGGTTTGAACCCAGGACCTTTGGCTTTTAGGCCAATGCTCTACCACTGAGCTGCCTGCAAAACTCCAATCTAAATGCAAATTTGTCTCTTATGCATTGTTAATTCTCGAGCGCCGAATGCTACAAGCGTCATGCAAATGACGGCTTCTATTTAAGAAGACATTTATTAGGAATTTAAACACTACTTTATCAAGCCAGTAAGACTACTTTTGATGTTTTTATTATTAATTTAACACTTCTCACTGAAGGATAAATTATATTTGAAGAGAAAAATTATACGCTCAGACTGGGGTTTAAACCCAGGACCTTTGGCTTTCTAGGCCAATTCTCTACCACTGAGCTACCTGAGAAACTCCAATCTAAATGCAAATTTTTCTCTTATGCATTGTTAATTCCTGAGTGCCTAATGCTATGAGCATCTGCTCGATCACGCAAATGGCAGCCTCTTATTTAAGACGACATTTATTGGGAATTAACAATGCATAAGAGAAAAATTTGCACTTACATTGAAGTTTCTCAGGTAGTTCAGTGGTAGAGCATTGGCCTAGAAAGCCAAAGGTCCTGGGTTCAAACCCCCGTCTGAGCGTATAATTTTTCTCTTCAAATATAATTTATCCTTCAGTGAGAAGTGTTAAATTAATAATAAAAGATCAATATTTTATAATCCAATTAATTTAAAGTATTAATATTAATTGATTTTTTCAACATTTTCTTAGAAATAATACTATTTGCATAACATTATCTTAGAATTAAAGAAAGGAAAGGTTCAAATAAAAATGGAGGTATCATTTAATAATTATTTATTTATTTTAGACATATGAACTAAAATAATAAACAGTAGAGAATTTCAGTAATTATGAAGATTTAATGCATTGAGATGATCTGAAAAAAAAAAAAAACTGATTACTATTTATAATATACAAACAAGCATGCAAAGAAAAAATGAAGGAATGTATATGTATATCATTGAGCATTTAAGGATTTGGGCTATCAGTACCCTATTCTGCCCTCAGAATTCATATGCCAGTCTTGAATTTACTGCATATTTAATTTACTTTTAAAAAAATTCAACATACATATTTTGCCAACAAATCTGGTCCCTAGCAAAAAAGGTAGTTCAAAATTACTGGTATTTTATCATCTTACTGTTCTTACCATAAGATAATCTCAATCAAACAATGCATTAAATTACAATAAACCATTTATTTTACTGTATTGGTGGTTAATTCAGTTATCAATGACCCCTTTTCCAGATAGAGGACAAAAGCAGCATTACTGGACATTTGCACATCTGAATGGAAAAAAAAAAGTTATACAAAGTATGTACTGTAATGGACAGTATATAGCTTTTTGAATCTTTATCTTCTTCTTTCCAAGTATTAGGCCAAGGCCTGTTACGATCCTATACAAAATTTTCCCTCCAGTGTTTCATATGACTGCCCAGAGATCTTTGTCCTCTTGGTATATAATTATAAACAGCTTTGGGGATCCGATTTGAACTCATTCTTTCAAGATGGTGTTTCCAATTTAGTTGGTACTGTTTAATATATTCCAAAATTGGTGTAGTCTTCAATTCTTTTAAGATATCGGTGTTTCTTTTCCGATCCCATCTGCTGTAACCTGCTGTTCTGCACATGAATCTCATTTCACAAGCCGTTATTCTGCTTTCATGTTGTCATTTTAGTGTCCATGCTTCACTACCATAGGTCAACTCTGGTCTAGCCAAAGTGTTATATAAACATAATCTGGTGTTTTTTTTGTACAAGGGATAATTCCCAAACTTTTATTATAACTAGTAATTTTTTCAGGGATATCCTTTTCATCCCAGATAGAGTGATAGTATCCAAGATATTTAAATTGATTCGATCTCTCTAAAATTTTATTCTGGAGACAGATTTTACTTTGTATGGGGTCCTTCACATGAAATGCCATAATTTTAGTTTTGTTAATTAATATTTCCATATTAAATTTGGCAGGTATTTTTTGTAAATTATAAATTGATCGTTGCAAATAATTTTCGGAAAATGCCAGAAGCGTTAAATCGTCTGCAAAAGAATAGCATCGAGTTTGAGGTTCCTACTGATAGGTATATATCCCCATTGTGTATTCCTCCATTCGTTTATTATTCTATTCATATATATATATATAATGAAAAGCACCGGTGAAAGTCCACATCCCTGTCTTATTCCAGTGTTGATCTTTTTCCACAAAGATAGTTTGCCATCTTGTTTAACAGAGATTTCATTGTCTTTTTAGATGTTGAAGATATTAGTAATATATTGTTGTGGAACGTTATTATCAGCTAAAATTTGTAATAATATATTTCTGTCTACTTTGTCAAAATCCTTTATGAAGTCAACAAAGGCGATATGAGTTTCTATATTGAATTCCTTGTGCTTATCCAAGAAATATCTAAAGTTCTTCTTGTTATCATCTGTCAGGTTTTTTGTAACAATGTTCAAAATATCAATTGTTTCTTCATACAATACTCTCATAAGTTCAATCCTCTTAGGTTGGACCATTCTTCCTGATTTTCATTGATGGAGTTTGTTTTCAGCATCAATACTTCTTCTGGTCCCCAGTTGGAAATCCAATAAGTGAACTGTTTTATTTCGGAATTAATTTAATGAATCCATTGTTAAATATATAGTATCAATATTATCGTTGCATATTATGTATTAAATTTGTAACTGATGAAGCTAGTATTCCTTGTTACAGTTTAATAATTGCCATAAAAAGATAATTTATTATTTGTTTTAACAGACAGCAGAGACAGTGGAAGCAATAGTAACTCAATTGATGGAAAAACAGCGCCTTGCCCGAGCTGCAGCTCTCAACAAACAGCTGGAATGTGGATGTCCAGATTCAACATGTGCTGATGGCAAGACATGTTCCCATCCCATGCGTCGGATAACAGCAGCCAAGACAGGAAACACCACTGATCTCACTGCAACTTCTAACACTCGTCAGACAGTAGTTAGTATGGCTGCTCTCAATACTGAAAACAATAACCAGGTATCTCTTGGTAACATGCAATTCTCCATTACAGTCTTGTTTCTGAAGATTCTGCATCTTCTCTTCATATATATATGTGTGTGTGTGTAACAATGACCAGTGAGTCTGGTCATTTCCCTGTTGAGTGGTCTTTCATAATTCATTGCCAGAAAATATAGATCACTTTAAAAGTGTATTTACCTTACAGTGTCCATTTTAGCATAATTTATATCTGAAGTATATTTGAAGAGAAAAATGTACAGCTACATCCATGATCTCTGGTTTTATACTTATACTTCATATCTAAAGTATTTTGCATTATGATCAAAATTTCCTTATTATCCACAAACAAATATTTTTTTTAATGTTTCTTAATTTAATGATCCACATAAATACAGTGATAGTATTTTTTTACAGTATCATACATAACAGAACCATTTTTTAATTATATTGTGTTTTATTCTTAATTTTGATTAATAGAGTTCTGGTAGACCTCAACATTCCTCTCCAAAATTTTATACTGCTACATTAAAAATTAATTAGGTTGCCATGTTTGTGGTATAAAAATACCTTATTGAAAATGCAAGCCAATCCTCTTGTTTCATATTTGCACTGAAATCTGTACTGTGATGCTTATTAAATAATTTCTTCATTATATCTTAAAATTCAATTTAAGCAACTTCAGAAATGAGACTAATTGTCCTTATTTTTTTAATGTTTTATTTTTATAAATTTATTAGAAATTTTTGTCCTAAAGATGTCTCCTCAAATTGGACTAAACATGTATGTAATTTGTTTGTTGTGTTATTTTGAACGGATTGTGACACAATATGAATATGTGCGCAGGTGTCTTCAACAACTGGCTCGGGCAGCATGATTCTCACAGCTGCTTCCAATAATGTGAGCAATACAGCACGCCTTCAGTCACGAGAAGGCATCTCTTTACACTCCCATCATTCCCATCAACAGCAACAGCATTCCCATCACCATAATAATAATCATAACTCATCTAGCAATAATTCAAATAATCCAACCACCACATCGACTCCTCCCCTCGTTCTCAGCTTATCCCAAATTCAGGGGGGTGGAGGCCTCCTTATCCTCAATAGCTCTTCAGGGAGCAGTTCATCCAATCCAACGCATCAATCCTTAGTTTCTCCTGTTGCTGTTACTTCATTTGTTTGTAGCACCAATTCAACACATCATCAACGAAGTCATCACCAGCATCATCAGAATCATCACCATACAAAAGACTCGTCCAAAACCACAACACCAACAACTATAGTCCTAAAACAAGAAGCGATGGAAACCAGTTCTTCACCTTCCTCATGTTGTCATGCATCAGCCACAGAGAACAACACAACAACAACCAGTATTAGTACCCTGAATATCAGTAACAACAATAATAACATTAACATCAGCAGTAATAAAATGGATGTCACAAATGGAAATGTTTCTGGAGGTTTTGACAATGGCAGTACAACATATTTAAATAATAATCGAGATAAAAATGTCATGAGATCAACAACACCAAAACATGTTATTTTATCATCAAATCAGACGTCATCCATGAACAGTGCTCCACCAACTCCAACAAAACACATGGATACAAGCAATGAAGATTTGATGGATATCAAACCTACATTCTGTGGTAGTGATACTGTTTTAGTTATTAGTTCAAGCTCAAATTCTGGGATTAAAAATACTGATACAGTTTCATTGGTTGGTGGTTTCTTTAATGAGACTTTAGATTTATCCCAGGAAGACATTCAGAGAACACTATCTGCTAATATGCCATTGTCGTGTTCTGCAGAATTAAACCACCGTCGTGGTGGAAATATAGTTACGGGTGCTCATCATATTATTGCGTCCAAAACTATGACTCCTTCCAGTGGGGATGAAATGTCTCCTGATGATGTCATAGTTTCAGAAATCAACCCAATGGACTTTATAGACAGCTGTGATGTAGTAGTGTCTCCTACACAGGTAAGATTTCTGTCAGTTTGGTTGCGTTACTTCAATTGCCTTTTTTTTTATTTTCTTGGTAACTAACAGTGAAATAGTAATAAATAACAAATTTAAAAATTAGACATGTGCTATTCTTTAGTTTAATATCTTATTACATATCAATTAATAATGAAACTCTTAAAGCTTGTCCTACCCATAGAAAAACAATTAAAATATTCAAATATCATTTTAAGAACCATTTAAGTGTTTAATAACACACAACATTTAGATTTTCTGGAATTCCTCCAAGATATACGTAGACAGCACTGGTAATTTATTTAAAGACTTTTTCTATCACGACTTTAATGACCACGATTTTAATCTTTAATCAGAGGGGTCAACAGATTTTGTTTAGATGCCTCTTATTTCAGACTTGAGTTTATTTAAATATGTTGTTCCTCAATAGTGAGTGGAGAACATATTTTTATCGACTCACCTCATATGATTTCAAATTTCTTTGATACCGATGGTTTCAGACAATATCATGTCCTTCTTTAGTCATGGCTTCCACTGATGAAATTCTGTGATTGTTGATTTCTCTAATGACATCACCTCTTGTGCTGCCATCTTTCGTTGGGATTATAAACTTTGTAATTACATTTTTATCCACCGGAATATCGAAATTCATAGATCGATATTTATCTTCTGAATGAATATCATTTCCCAAATTGTCAATTCCAACGGTTTATCCAATTGTTTCAAAAGTTTTGCCTCTTTTTCAATTTTATGATGTTCTAGCAAAATATGTGCAGCAATGCTGATTTTTCAATTTCACAATTTTTAATATTTCTAAAATGTTCTTTAGTGTGTGTTTCCAAATTCCTTTTTGTTATCCTATGTATACTTTGCTACAATCATTACAATTTATTTGATAAATTCCAGATTTCTTACTGTCTGGGATGTTGATTTTTTTATTTGTACTTAGAAGTTTTTCCAGACTAAATTTATTTATTGGTGCCAAAGTAATGTTGTATTTGTCAAATATTTTTTGAAATTTCCTGTGTACTATTGGATGGTAAGTAATTTTCTTGAAATTTTGGAAAAACAAAAAAGCTATTTCAGAGCTTGAATAAAACAATAAACCCCAACTTGATTTTTACACACAAGGTGAGCAAGTCCAAGAGTTGAGTTTAGCATTGTAATAGTAAATCCATAATGAAGAGTTCAGAGGAAAAACTTCACTGGATTTTCCACTATTTGAATTCATGCATCCGATAGAGTACTTGATTTCTTGATATTAATGCTAAAGATTTGCAATAGAATACATGTTTTCATTAAGCCGTGTTGCATGGTTTTCTGCCAATTTGATTGGTAAAAGATTGTAATAAATATATTAGTCATAATCTTTTTTTGCAGATATGTTTTTAACTACAATAGGACTTGTGTCACATAATCATCCAGAGACATGCACTCTGGTGTGCAATTAGTTAAGTTTAGTAGTATTTCTACAGTTTCTATAATAAATATTAATTCAACTTAAAAACTACACAAACTAGCATTTGTAATTAATTTAGTTGGATATGGTACCTAAAAAAGATGATATTTATCCACAGTATTTTGAACAGGTGTACTGAAGTTCTATCTCCTCCCTAAATTCATAATTCAGCCATAGAGTTAGCATAGACAGACAGCTAGTGACTTCCCATAACAAGTGCTTTTTATATTAAATAATAAATTTTAATACAGAAGTAGGAAGTCTGTATTATAAAGTTAAGAACACATTTTTAAAAGTATTAAATATTATTTAATGATTTATTAAACTAATGTATTAAAACTAAATAAATAAAATAACTTTTTAATGTAATGAGAGAAAAAAACTTGCACTTCAGCCAGAATTTCAGCTTTATACTCTTGAATTCTATCATTGATCTAGCATACCTGCTTGATGCAGGTTTTGTGCCATATTAGTTATATTCTTCTTGGAGGTCAATAGTAAAATGCTAGCATATAAAGCTGGAGATTTTGGTTCAAATTTTGATTCAAGTGCAAATTTTTCTCTCTGGTTATGTTAACTTCAGCCAACAAGCAGCTAGTCTGGAAGCATTAACTTCCAGATATTTTTTTGTTTGATTTCCAATGTTTGTATTGTAATATTAATTACATAACTTATATTATTTATTTCCTTTCAGGTGGATGATGATGTATTTGTAAACCTAGATGCATTTGATATGTTGGGAGACTTCCCAGAGTTAGAGATTCTGGAGGCTTCGGCAGAGGGTAGCTCTGCATCAGGATCAGCTGCAGCAACAGCAGATGCTTCTGGTAGCACTGGAATGGATCAATCAACTCCTGAACCTCCAAGCCAGGGAGGCAAGTCTATATCAGCTGCCTCTTCTGTTGACAAAGGAAATGAACAAGCTTCTCCTAGAATGGATTATCGAGAAGGGACAGCAAATATTACTGACTACTCTCCTGAATGGGCATATCCTGAAGTAAGTAATTTATTTCATAATTTGCTGCTATGCGTCATCTAAATAATTTTATGTGCATAATTCTTTTTTTAAGATTGTGTTTCAGTCCTATCCTTTTTCCTGTATATCACTCTTTTCCTGGTTACATGGCCAATCTAATATTCCCATCCCTATAATTTTATTTTCTAAGTTCTCCTTTAATATAAAATTATGGAATATTCACCTGAAAGGTCCGTCTCCTCAACTTAATTAATCATTTAACTGTAGCGCTTTCGGGACTTGTCCCATCATCGGCAGGATTCAAAACTGGTGTTTCACTGAAGATCTGGTAGAGGGGGTTGCATGTATTGGGTTCGTTTTCGTTTATCAGGCTGTCGTTGTGAGCTGCTTTCATGATTTCCATCTCTTCGAGTACGTTTATCTTCGCTGGATTATTTTCTCTGTGCATTACTGTTAGGGTGTTTTCAATATTTAACATGCGATGTCCTTCATGGATAACATGTTTTGCATAGCTTGATTTCCCTTCTGCGTGAATGAAGTCTTGAAAATGTTTTTTGAATCTGATGTTAAAACTCCTGTTTGTCCTTCCTATATAAAATTTGTTGCAGTCCTTACATGTCAGTTTATAAACTCCTTTGCTGTTGAAAATGTTATTTTCTTCAATGTTATTGTTTATTATGTTGTTTAATTTGTTATTGGTTCTGTATGCTATTTTTACGTTTTTATCGGCTTTCTTTAGTGCATTGGCTAATTTTGTTGTTTCTTTTCCTGTGTATGTAAGTGTTATCCATGTTTTCTTGTTGTTGTCGTCAGATTCTTTTTCTAGTTTGATTATGTTGGTTATGTTGTTCTTCCTTTTTTGTTTTTTACGAGCTTATCTATGAATTCTTCATTATAGCCATGGTTTTTGCCATATACTTAATGTAGTTGAGTTCTTGGATATAATTGTCTTTGCTTAATGGGAGTTTCAACATTCTACTGACTAAGCTATTAAATGTACTAATTTCTGTTGAAAAGGGTGTGTAGAATTTTTGTTTATGGCCAGAGCATTGTTTGTGGGTTTCCGGTAGATACCGATTTCTAATTTATTGTTGTGTAGATTTTTGGTTATAGACAAATCTAAATAGTTTATGCTGTTATTAACTTCTATTTCTTCGGTGAAAGTGATTTTTTCATGCATGTTGTTTAAGTCTTGTAGTATTTCTTTTTCTTTTCTGTTTTCATTTTCATATATTACTAGTACATCATCGACATATCGTGTTATTAGTTTTATGTTGAATTTGTGTATTAGTTCCTCAAAATGTTTATTTTCCAGTTCTTGTAGGAAAATTTCTGCCATTATTCCAGATGTAGGACTCCCCATCGGGATCCCGTCTTCTTGAATAAATAGTTCATTGTTAAATTGGAAGTAATTTTGCTTTATTGTTGTTGTTATTAGTTTGTTTAACTGATTGATATAGTTATCTTCAAGTTTACTGTCTGTTAGTTTTTGTTTTATTATGTTTGCTGTTTCATTTATCGGGATATTTGTGTAGAGGTTTTTTATGTCTAATGACGTCATTTTAGTATTCCTATTGATTTCTAAATGCTGTAGTTTGTCTGCTAGTTCAAATGAGTTCTTAATTGTGTAACGATTTTCAGGTTTGACATCATTTTTCATTTTCTGAGTGACTAATTTGGAAATTTTATAGTTAGGAGCATTCATGCAATCAACAACTGGTCTTATGGGAATGTTGTCTTTATGGATTTTTGGAAGGGCTTTCATTACTGGTGGTGAGGGAGTATTATTTACCCATTTGGCGTTTTTGTATTTATTATGTTCATTATTGGTTGTGTTGGTGATTAGAGGGCACAATTTTAGTGCTTCTTTCATTTGTCTGCTATACTTTCCTGTGGGATCTTTTTCAATTTTTTTGAAATTGTTTTCTTTTATAAATTGCTTGGTTTTATTGATGTATTCTTTCTTTTCCAAAATAACTATTGTGTTGCCCTTGCCGGCTTTTGTGTGTATTATATTATTGTTCCTAAATTTTGTTTTTATTTTAGAGATGTTCTTGAGAGTTTGTTTATCTTTGATGTTTATTGTTGGTGGAATTTCTTTTATGACTTTAGCTGCTTCGTATCTAATATGATTTTTGTTATTAATGTTAAGTTTATTTATTGCAATTTCAGTTTCAGTAATTTAATTTTGTTGTGTTCTTTTTGCGTTGTGTGTAGGGAAATTGAATTTGTATCCCTTTTCTAGCAAGTCTGTTTCCTGTTTGTTGAATTTTATTTTTGTAAGGTTTGTAATTCTTTTGTCTTCAAAATTATGTGATTTGTTATGTTTTAGATATGGCCAGGCAACACAACACATATCTAAAACATAACAAATCACATAATTTTGAAGACAAAGGAATTACAAACCTTACAATTTTAATGTTAATAAATTGTTTTATATGTTGTTGATCTAATATCTCTTTATGTTTGGATTTATTTTAATAAATAATGTTATTATTTCGTTTACTGTATTTTTAACATGTTTAAATGTGGAATTCACCCTCCAAAACCAAGGCCAACCTCTCGGGCCAAAGACCACTTAAACAATAGTGATCTTCACGCTATCATTACGGCGGGGCTTAACTAACCCCGCGCTTAATACATAGATAAGCTCGTAAAAAAAACAAAAAAGGAAGAACAACATAACAACTAACTAAACTAGAAAAAGAATCTGACGACAACAACAAGAAAACATGGATAACACTTACATACACAGGAAAAGAAACAACAAAATTAGCCAATGCACTAAAGAAAGCCGATAAAAACGTAAAAATAGCATACAGAACCAATAACAAATTAAACAACATAATAAACAATAACATTGAAGAAAATAACATTTTCAACAGCAAAGGAGTTTATAAACTGACATGTAAGGACTGCAACAAATTTTATATAGGAAGGACAAACAGGAGTTTTAACATCAGATTCAAAGAACATTTTCGAGACTTCATTCACGCAGAAGGTAAATCAAGCTATGCAAAACACGTTATCCATGAAGGACATCGCATGTTAAATATTGAAAACACCCTAACAGTAATGCACAGAGAAAATAATCCAGCGAAGATAAACGTACTCGAAGAGATGGAAATCATGAAAGCAGCTCACAACGACAGCCTGATAAACGAAAACGAACCCAATACATGCAACCCCCTCTACCAGATCTTCAGTGAAACACCAGTTTTGAATCCTGCCGATGATGGGACAAGTTCCGAAAGCGCTACTGGGGAAGATAAGATAATATTGTATATACATATATTTATCTAATATATTAAGTATAATTGACTTCCAATCAAAAAGTTTGTATTTACAGTTAAATGATTAATTAAGTTGAGGAGACGGACCTTACAGGTGAATATTCCATAATTTTATATTAATTTTGAATAAACCTCAACGGAACACATCATGAATCTTATAAAAGTTGATTAAGTTCTCCTTGAAATCCTTAGTTAATCTATCTATTTTTCATAAATGTGAACTATTTCATTTTTGATTTTTCAATAGTTTTATAATGAAATTACTCCTGATTTGTCTCTAATAATTCCATTTTGTAATACTTTATAAATAATTTTTTTTAATATATAAATCATCATCCTCTTATCGTGGCCTCCTTTGGAAGGTCGATTCCTAATATGTCTCCAACTATCTCTGTCTTCCCATGCTTTCCTTCATTTTTGTTATTCCCAGTTGTATCCTCTTTCTTGTAAACTTTTCTTCACTTGGTTAATCCATCTTTCTTGTGGTCGTTTTCCTTGTATCTTGATATTTAAAAGTCTTTGTGGTAGTCTGCCCTTTTCCATTCTTTTTAAATGTTCAAACCATTTTAGTTACAATTTTTAATATGTTTTACATCTATTCCATTGCAAAAGTAAACTACTTTAACAGATACCGTAAAATGGGGTGAATAGCAACAGTGGGGTGAATAGAAACGAAACTTCTGAAAAAATTCAACATTATGTAATAGGGGGTTAAAGTAAAGCAGACAGGGATATTTTTTTTATGAGATGGAAATAAGGTAAGATTTAAGGGAAATGTGATTTTGTGTGGTTGGCAATACTGAGATTCAGATTCAGTGGTGTGACAAAGCAACTTCTGTTTCAGCCGATTTTCATCGTTTTCCAAACTTTACATGTAAGTACCATACCTCATCACCTCACATGTTTGAATTGTACTATTTTTTATACCTTGTATACCTGTAGAAGATATCACATTGTTTAATATAGTGTAAACAAAACCATTTCTTTGTTTCAATTTTTGTTTTAGGTTATGATCCATATTTTGAATCTGTGGGGTGAATAGAAACACATTATTTTGCTGTTTCTATTCACCCCACAAATCGTAAAGTTTTTATTTTGTGTTTATTTTCCAATGTCACAGCTGAAAGACAATTAAATATATAATATACAACCAATAGTTATCCAATTGAGGAATATTAGCTGGCACAAGCTATAATGTGACCGTTTTCTTTCAGCATGCCAAGGAGTTACAAACGATTAAAACCGAACAAAGTACAAGATCCAGAGGTTATTAAGGCAGCTGTTGAAGACATAACTAATGGCCTTAGCCTTCGAAACGCAGCGGCAAAATATGACATCCATTATAGTGTCCTCTACAGACATTTGAAAAAAGGTGATCAAATTAAGAAAAAAGGAGGGCAAACCGCTTTAACAGAAGAAGAGGAAAAAACTGTGGCGAGTAGACTTATTATTTGTGCTGACTGGGGCTACCCAATTGATTCGTGGACTCTGCGAATTTTGGTCAAAGAATCGCTTGACCGCCAAGGTAGAACCATAAAAAAATTCAAAGACAACTTTCCTGGCCGTGATTTTGTCTATTCTTTTTTGAATAGACATAAGGCTGACTTGTCACAAAGGTTATGCCAAAACATTAAACGGGTCAGAGCAGGTGTCTCCCCAGAAACGATCAATGAGTACTTTGACAGACTAGAAGCAGAGCTCAGAGACGTTCCTTCATCAAACATTATTAATTATGATGAAACGAACCTTTCTGATGATCCTGGAAAACATAAAGTAATAACTAAGCGTGGATGTAAGTACCCAGAAAGGGTGATGAACTCAACCAAATGCTCCATTTCTGTCATGTTTTCAGCTGCTGGTGATGGTCACCTCTTACCCCCATATGTAGTCTATAAATCTTTACACTTGTATGAAAGTTGGAGAGAAGGAGGCCCTGATGGGTCCAGATACAATAGGACCAAAAGTGGTTGGTTCGACAACTTTTGTTTTTCTGATTATGTTGAAACCATAGCCCTTCCTTATCTTAGACGTTTACCTGGCAAAAAGTACATGATTGGAGACAACTTATCTAGCCACTTGTCCTTGGATCTCATTAAAAAATGTGCAGAAAATGATGTCCACTTTATATTTTTACCAGCAAACTCCACGCACCTCACTCAACCATTAGACGTGGCATTCTTTCGGCCTCTCAAAATGGCATGGCGTTCAATCCTTCTAGATTGGAAAAAAGGACCCGGCAAGAATGAAGCTACCATTCAAAAGAGCAAGTTTCCTAGTTTGCTAAAGAAACTGTGTGAATCATGCAATCGGAAAATGTAATTTCTGGCTTTAGAAAATGTGGTATTGTGCCCCTAAATCGGAAGGAAGTACTAAAGATGCTACCCTCCTCAGATTTGTCTATTGAATCAACCCAATCCTCAAGAGCCACAACACCAGCACTATCTCCTGTTGCTGCTATTGATGCTTCCTTCAAGGAACTATTAACAGCTCTAAGACACACAGAAACAGTTCCAGCTCGAAAAAAGCGAGTGAAAGTAGATGTTGGTCCAGGAAAAAGTGTTTCTGTGGCAGATTTTCCACCGGATCCAGATCAGACTGGACCTAGCACATCTGTTGCTGGTACAAGCACTGACAATGATAATTCCACAGGTACCAGAAAACAAAGTGTAAGTGCCAGGAAAAAGAAAAATAAAAAACTCGATTCAGAATCATCACCAGAAGATTCGGACTATTCTGTGCAAGACAGTGACTCAGATCTCACATTATCCGATTCTTCTGCAAATGCCGAACTTTCAAAAGAACTTGACAGATTAATCCAACCTGACGATTTTGTAATCGTGAAGGTATATGGAAAAACTAAAAATGTATTTAGAATGTATGTCTCCAAAGTCACTGACTTTCAAGATGACGGTTATGTTGGACTGTTTTGCAAGAAAACCCTCAGCAGTAATATGTTTTCCTTGACTGATGAAGAATCATTTTTCTCCAAGGATGATGTAATTAAAAAATTGATGCCAGTTGTTCAAACCTCAAAGTCTGCTTCTCGCTGGAAAGACAAAATCTGTTTTCAGGATGACTTAAGTGCCTTCATAATTTATTAGACTAAACTTTGTATTCTCACTTTTGTTCTTTTTGTTTTTGGGTATCGGTTACGATATATTGTAATTAAATTTTTTGCTCTGATTACCACTCGTTTGTGTTTCTATCCATCCCTTAACAATGCTTACTGTTTCTATTGCCCCAACAAACTCTGAAATAGAAACAAACGTGAAAAACAATGCCTGTTTCTATTGACCCCGCTCGATGGGGTGTATAGAAACAGCATGTTTTCAATTTTTTTAAATTTTACCTTGCCATAAAAAGAAAATATGAAGCTGCAGGCTTGTAGAGGACGGGAAGACCCATAAACCGAGGTAGGTCTCAATTCAATATCTCTTATAGTACTTTTGATATTTAAACTTGAAGTTCAAAACTGTTGCTATTCACCCCATTCTACGGTAATAGTGAGTGGAGAACATATTTTAATCGACTCACCTCATACATTTTCAAACTTCTTTGATACCGACGGTTTCAGACAATATCATGTCCTTCTTCAGTCATGGCGTCCATGAAGGACATGATATTGTCTGAAACTGTCGGTATCAAAGAAGTTTGAAAATGTATGAGGTGAGTCGATTAAAATATGTTCTCCATTCACTATTAATGATATAACCTCCTAATGTTTACTTCCCAATATTAATTTAAATATATACTTTAACAGAGTTTCAAAATTCCTTAATTTATTAAGGCAAATGGAATGGCTACTAAACAGTATATAATCATGATTGAAATTAGTTAAGAACTAGATGATTAATTGGAGGAATATATCATTAAGATTTTGACCCATGGGTTGATTAATTTCTCACTTATCTGCAACTTCAACATATTTATAAGGAAAACATTTTGAGAAGTGTTCACAGGTTGGTTAAATTGTTTTAACTTTATTAATAATTAGACATGCTTATTTACTGTGAATATATTTTTACTTAACATTCATAGGACAAAAATCACTATGAGGTTTCATTTAATCTTATATTTTCCATTGATTTCAATTCTAGGTAACAATGATAAATTACATGATAAATTTTTTTGTTAAAACTGACTATTAAGGTAGAATTTTTTATCACTCACCTCATATTGTTCTTCTTATTTGACTAAACTAGTTTCGTAACATGTTTCTGTTCCAATCCTCAGTATCGTCACGACCGTTGTTCTGTCGTCTTGAAGACTGTCCTTCGCTCCTTCATTGGCTGACTGAAAAACCTCGAAACCAGGTCATTCTCACCGGGAATTTCAAAGTTCATCAATTTCTTCTTTTCAATCTTTGATGTAGATCTTTTCCCAAACAGTAAGTTCTTTTGGTATTTCTATTTGTTTTAATAATTTAGCTTCTTTCTCGATAAGATGTTTTTCAGACCATGCATGGGCAGCCACTGTAGATTTTTCTACTTCCCCTTTCTTGACATTCCTGAGATGTTCTTTCACTCTAGTTTTCAAATATCTCTTAGTTTTTCCTATGTAGAATTTCTCACATTCTTCACATTTAATTTGATAAATTCCTGATTTGTTTTTCTTCTTTATTTTCTCATTCTTATTAGGTCTAATCAGTCTACTGATGCTGTAGTCATTTTTGGGAGCTAACCTTATGTTGAAATCTTAAAAAATGTTTTGAAACTTGTGGTGTTTTAATGGATGATATGTGAATTTTCTAAATTTTACATTTTCTTCTTTTACTTTTAGAAGAGTGCTTTGATTAATACATTTTTGTCTTTTGAACTTGTTTATTTTCTTGAGTATCATTTTTATTGCAAAACCATTTTTCGTGGCTATGTTGATTATGTATTCTTTTTCTTTTTCATAATTTTCTTTGTACATTGGTTTGTTCACTAATCTATGTGTTAAACTATTGAAAACTGCTTCTTTGTGAGCTATGTGATTGAAACCTGAAGCTTTTATGTAGTTATCTATATGTGTATTCTTTCTGTAAATTCCAAATTCTATCTTATTTTCTTCATTCTTTTTAAGTTTGAGATCTAAAAATGGTATTTCTCCATTGATTTCCTTTTCCATAGTGAACTTTATAGTTTGACTTTGAATGTTCATAATTTTAATGCATCATCTATCTAATAATGAATGGAGAACATATTTTAATCGACTCACCTCATACATTTTCAAACTTCTTTGATACCGACGGTTTCAGACAATATCATGTCCTTCATCAGTCATGGCGTCCATTGATGAAATTCCGTGATTGTTGATTTCTTTAGTGACATCATCAAAACTTTTAAAACAGTTGGATAAACCGTTGGAATTGACAATTTGGGAAATGATATTCATTCAGAAGAATAAATATCGATCTATGAATTTCGATATTCCGGTGGATAAAAATTTAATTATAAAGTTTATAATCCCAACGAAAGATGGCATGCACAAGAGGTGATGTCACTAAAGAAATCAACAATCACGGAATTTCATCAATGGACGCCATGACTGATGAAGGACATGATATTGTCTGAAACCGTCGGTATCAAAGAAGTTTGAAAATGTATGAGGTGAGTCGATTAAAATATGTTCTCCATTCATTATTAATGATATAACCTCATAATGTTTACTTCCCGATATTAATTTAAATATAAAATCATCTATCTGTTTATGATTAACTATTGCAATTATGTCATCCACATATCTGCACCAGAACTTGAAAATTAAATGATGTCCATTAATTATCTCGTGTTCCCTCATCCTTTATCTCCATTCTTAGCTAATCTATTCATGGGGAATTTTGAACACAAGATAATTAATGGGCATCATTTAATTTTCAAGTTCTGGTGCAGATATGTGGATGACATAATTGCAATAGTTAATCATAAACAGATAGATGATGTTGTTTATTTTTTATTATTTCACTCACCTCATACTTCATAATTCATAGCAGACCCTGGGTTTCTTCACATCTTTTGTGACATTCTCAATGCTGCGTCACGTTCACAACTGACGTCCAACGGCCTTCTATCTTGTCTGCAGGATAGAAGGCCGTTGGACGTCAGTTGTGAACGTGACCAGCATTGAGAATGTCACAAAAGATGTGAAGAAACCCAGGGTCTGCTATGAATTATGAAGTATGAGGTGAGTGAAATAATAAAAAATAAACAATATTAAAAAACCTCATAGTGTTATTTCCTATCTACATAACTTAATTAAGATAGATGATGCATTAAAATTATTGAACATTCAAAGTCAAACTATAAAGTTCACTATGGAAAAGGAAATCAATGGAGAAATACCATTTTTAGATCTCAACTTAAAAAGGAATGAAGAAAATAAGATAGAATTTGGAAATTTACAGAAAGAATACACATATAGATAACTACATAAAAGCTTCAGGTTTCAATCACATAGCTCACAAAGAAGCAGTTTTCAATAGTTTTAACACATAGATTAGTGAACATAACCAATGAACAAAGAAAATTATGAAAAAGAATAAGAACACATAATCAACGTAGCCACAAAAAATAGTTTTGCAATAAAAATGATACTCAAGAAAATAAACAAGTTCAAAAGACAAAAATGTATTAATCAAAGCACTCTTCTAAAAGTAAAAGAATAAAATGTAGAAATTTAGAAAATTCACATATCATCCATTAAAACACCACAAGTTTCAAACATTTTTTTAAGAATTTCAACATAAGGTTAGCACCCAAAAGTGACTACAGCATCAGTAGACTGATTAGACCTAATAAGAATGAGAAAATTAAAGAAGAAAACAAATCAGGAATTTTATCAAATTAAATGTGAAGAATGTGAGAAATTATACATAGGAAAACTAAGAGATATTTGAAAACTAGAGTGAAAGAACATCTCAGGAATGTCAAGAAAGGGGAAGTAGAAAAATCTGCAGTGGCTGCCCATGCATGGTCTGAAAAACATCTTATCGAGAAAGAAGCTAAATTATTAAAACAAATAGAAAAACCAAAAGAACTTACTGTTTGGGAAAAGATCTACATTCAAAAGATTGAAAAGAAGAAATTGATGAACTTTGAAATTCCCGGTGAGAATGACCTGGTTTCGAGGTTTTTCAGTCAGCCAATGGAAGGAGCGAAGGACAGCTCTTTAAGACAACAGAACAATGGTCGTGACGATACTGAGGATGGAACAGAAACTATGTTCCAAAACTAGTTTATAGTCAAATAAGAAGAACAATATGAGGTGAGTGATAAAAAATTCTACCTTAATGAATATACCTCATAATGAGAATTCCTAAAATAAGTAAAACTGACTATATTTACTATTCAAATTTATGACCCAAAAATGTTTACCCAGTATTTTCTTAATTGGTCTGGACTATTTTGTGGAAAATGTTCCAAAATCTGTGAGACTAATCGTAGTTTTATACCTATCAATATTAATAGAATTTCAACAAATTAATTAACTGAATTTTAAGAGATTTTCTATGTAATCTTTAAACTTTATTTGAAACATTATTAATATTGTTGCTAGTGAAATATAATATGTTTACTGTTGCAGGGTGGAGTAAAAGTACTAGTGACCGGGCCTTGGTATTCAACAACTTCACCATACACAGTTCTTTTTGACACTTTTCCAGTTCCAACTACATTAGTACAGAGTGGTGTCCTCCGTTGTTATTGTCCTGGTAAGTAGTTTCTATTGGAGGAGGTTATTGGTCTAAATTAAGCAAAATTGCCTCTAGACCAATGCTCTACCGACTGAGCTATCTGGACGAGTTCCAATCTGAATGCAAATTTTTCTCTTATATTCGTTTGTTGATTCCCATGCACCAAATGCTATGAAACCTTTGCTTCTAATCTTTGCAAATGGCGGCTTCTTTATTAAGAAGACATTTATTTGGGAATTTTATATTACATTATAAAGCCAGTATGGCTTCTTTTGATGTTTTTATTATTCATTTCATACATCTCATTAATGGATAAATCATATTTGAAGAGAAATATTATATGCTCTGACTGGGACTTGCCACTCAGGACCCTTGGCTTTCTAGACCAATGCTCTACCGACTGAGCTATCTGGACGAGTTTCCAATCTAAATGTAAACTTTTCTCTTATATACGTTGTCTATTTTCTGCGCACCAAATGCTATGAAATCTTTACTTCTATCTTTGCAAATGGCAGCTTCGTTATTAAGAAGACATTTATTTTGGGAATTTTATATTACATTATAAAGCCAATAAGGCTTCTTTCAATGTTTTTATTATACATTTCATACATCTCAATCATATTTTAATTGAAAAATTATATGCTCTGACTGGGACTCGAACCCAGGACCTTTGGCTTTCTAAACCAATGCTCTACTGACTTAGCTATACCAGTCTGAGCATATAATTTTTCTCTTCAGATATGATTTATCCATCGTTGAGCAGCTATAATATTTGGAGCCGGTACGAACCAAAAAGGTTTAATCCTTGCAAGAAGAGGAAGAAGAAGACTATCTTCTATAAATCAACCCAGATCCTGGCATTTGTGTGGATGACATTGATATTATTGGTAGAATATCTAAATCTATGATAGAAGTCTTTTAAAACCTGGAAAAGGCTGCTAGGAATATGATCCTGCATATAAATGAAAAGAAAAGAAAATATATATTCTGGTGACACAAAAGCATTATGTAACTAGACCTTCATATCTTGAAATTGGATTGTATAAATTTGAAGCTGTATCTAGCTTCAAATAACTGGGATCAGAGGCAATAGTAATAACAATTATTATTTGAAAAGAAATATGAATGCCTGTACTGGGATTTGAACCTAATACCTCTAGCTTCATATGCTACCAATTTATGCTGCATTCCAATGCAAATATTAATTTTTCTGTCTCATATACAATTCTCCTATCTTCAAAAGTAATAACAATGTTAGCACTGAAATACAAAGGAAACAGTCAGCACAAATAGGTGTTTTTTTATTGCTTCAGGAAACATTTAAGATCTCATTATTATACAGAATAATGGCAGAATAATAGCACAATAATGGCTTGTGAAATGAAGATTCATGCGCAGAACAGTGAGTTACACCAGACGGGATCGGAAAAGGAACACCGATATCTTAAAAGAATTGAAGACTACACCAATTTTGGAATATATTAAACTGTACCAATTAATTTAATATAATCAATTTGGAATTTTTAACATTATGATTCATTTAATTCTTAGTACCAACTAAATTGGAAACACCATCTTGAAAGAATGAGTTCAAATCGGATCCCCAAAGCTGTTTATAATTATATACCAAGAGGACGAAGATCTCTGGGCCGTCCTATGAAACACTGAAGAGAAAATTTTCTATAGGATCGTAACAGGCCTTGGCCTAATACTTGGAAGGAAGAAGAAGATTATTATACAGGAAAACAAAAATTATGATGTATAAGGTCTTGATGCAACCAGTGCTAGTGTATGCTTCTGAAACATGAAAATTGATGTACGAGTAGTATGATGAGAAATACTTATATATATTTAAAAAGAGAATCTTGAGACATATTTTTGGTCCAGTGGAAGAGAATGGAGTATGTAGAATGGAGTTTCATGAAATGTATAATTTGTTTAAAGAACTGGGTATTGTTAAACTTTTTTTATTGATATTAAAAGGAAGTGATACTATGAGTTTATTTTAATTGCTAATAGAGTTAGAATTTAACACCTTACCTCATAATTGTAGATTTCTCAAAAACTAGTTTGAATATTTAATTTTAGGAAGTTATATTTTGAGGTTATTTTAATTATATTATTTTTAGTCTGGGAATCTTACCTCAATATTAATGTTGATTTGTTCTTGAACATGTTTCAAAACAATTCCCATTCTGGGAAAGCTGACGATAAAACAGAATTGTTTTGAAACATGTTCAAGAACAAATCAACATTAATATTGAGGTAAGATGTCCAGACTAAAATAATATAACTAGTTTGAATATTTCTTTGTATCATCTTCAGCTCTTTCTAACTCTTAAACTTATCAAGATCAGTAGGTTGGAATGGGCTGAACATCTACTGTGTGCTAGTGACCAGAAAACAGTGAAGAAGATATATAAGAATATGCCTGAAGGGACCAGAAGAGATGGAAGGCCTAAGTTGAGATGTGAAGGCTGTGTCCGACAGGATATACGGACCTTGAGAATAAGGAATTGGAGGACCATAGCACTGAATAGAGAGGAATGGAGAGGGCTTCTGAGGAAAGCCAGGGCCCACATGGGGCTGTCTTGCCACTCATGTTGATGATGTATGTAACTAATGCTCAGGAGTTAACAACACAATGATAATTATTTTTTCATAAAAGTCAATTTTTTTTTTTAACTTAAGTGTGTTAAATCCAAATGAGCTACAATGAGTGGGGCAGTAATTTTGTGGCTTTAAAAGTCACTTGGGTTCACTATTTGTTGTAATATTAATTGTTTATTGCCCTAGCACGGTAGCCAGTTGGTTCCTACTTGTTTTCGGATAGAGCGCTGAGATTCTTATCTATATAGGGACCAGAAGGAGAGTTGCATGGAAAGCTAAAAATCATGAATGAAGTAAATAACTTTTTTATTTAATTAAATTAAGAATACACACAATAAATTATATACAGTTGGGTTGGTGTGGACGTTCGAGGCCTAACTTCATGAAGACTGTCACTCATATTTATAAAAATATTGTACTTGCAGGAATTAACTAAGTCCTGTGATTTGAGACCTTCTTTTCTGGAGTATCGACCCAGTCCCTATGAAATATTTTATGTAAGTGTCGGTCTATCCTCATAAATTTAGTATCGAAGCCAGGATCCTCTATTACCATATATGATTGTACATCCTAATTCTGATTTTGATTGGCTAGAATTTTCAATTACCTGTCTCCTAGGGGTGTAACTTTATTAAAATGCCACATACTTTTTTTTCCTATCTACATAACTTAATACATTTTTTTATTTCCCACAGGTAGTGTAGCGTTGTTTACCACACGTTTGGACTTTCAAGCTGTAAATTTTGGAAGCTTGAAGTTTCTCAAACATGATGTTTTCAACCAAACCCAGCTTAAGAATTCTTAGTCTAATTGAAGGCTACATATTTATGGCCTCTCCCCATTAAATGTTTCTGCTAACTGTAGGACCTGACGCTTGAAAATTTCCCCAAATAAGATATTATTTAATTTACTTTGTATTTTTAAAATTTCACATTATTTCTGTCTATTAATTAATTTTATTTATTAATCACTGGCCTAACTTAGGGGTCACATCTTACTGTTACACGAGTTATCATGCTGAGCATGTTTGAAAAATAAAATCCCATTTTTCATAAAATTAAAATTTTGGATTTAATACCTTTTATACAATGAACACAGATATGTAATGGATTGAATTCCAATAAATGCAGTGTGTAATTACAACAATATAAAGGAAATTAAATCAGTTCTTTAATTTCACCTCATTAGGTCCCTCACCTCGACTAGATTCCAAGGTATCTCTATTATCAGCCAAAACCAACAGTCGGTTTTTGACTGATAATGAAGGATACATATGAAACCAATCCAAGAGAGAGAGCTAATATGAGGTGAATTGTAGAGACCTGATTAAATGTCTTTATTAAAATACCTCACAATTTGAATTTCTATCAATTTGTGTATAAATATAATTAATTTATCTTTTCCTCAAACATCTTAAATCCATAAATAAATGATATATTATTTTGCAGCACATGAAGTTGGACTCGCCACACTGCAGGTTGCCTGTGAGGGTTTTGTCATATCCAACTCTGTTATATTTGAGTACAAGAAACCAGCTAGAGAGGATAGAACTGCTACATGTGAACCCAAACTGGAGCGGAGCAGCAGCGATAACCTTCTCAAGTTCACTCTTATGCAGCGACTCGAGTCAATGGATGATAAACTTCAGATCAAACAAGAGCCTGATGCTTCAGATTTGGTAAGTGTATCAACTTAAATTCATCGGAGAACATTTTTTTGAAAACTCACTTCATTCGTTTTGTGCTTTTCACAAAACCGCAGTTTCAAGTGTAATCACACCCATCCTCAGTCACAACTCCGACTGATGAAATTCTTCGGCCATCAATTCTTCTACTGTCACTATCTGCAGTGCTGCCATCTATGGTTCAATTTATAAACTTTGAAATTAAATTTTGTTCCTTAGGAATATCAAAATTCATTGATCTATATTTATTTTTCTGAATGTATATCTTCTCCCAAACGGTCAATTCTAAAGGTTTATCCACTTGCTTTAAAAGTTTTGCTTCTCTTCCAAGTTGAAAATGAATGACAAGATCATTTGAAAACTATAGTTACCGTGTTTGAAAAACATGAAATATGAGGTAAGATGTTAAAATGACTCATTAATTTATCTATATTCTAGTATTTATAATAATATGGTAATGGAATTAAAATTACAATAAAACTGAACTGTAGTACCAAATTTGTAAAATCAAAATTAATATATCTTTTTACATTCCAGTAATGACATTTTTGTTTTGCAAAAATTTCAGGTGGAAAGTTCTGCATTATTCAGTCAGAACAATTTTGAAGATCGATTGGTTAGTTATTGTCAAGACATGACAACTAGGGCTTGGAGGTCAGGTGAGGAAGTGAATCCATCATGGTTTTCCAGTCACAGAGGAATGACTTTGCTCCATTTGGCTGCCTCATTGGGTTATTCAAGGTATATTTAGATTTTCATTATTCTATTTGAATTGCATAGTGAATTCATTTCAACTTTCACATCACACATGAATGAAGTTTCAAAGCTATAAATATAATTAATAGGAGTTAGAATATTCATGGCTCACCTCATATTTGTAAATTTCTTGAAGACCAAGGTTTTGATACGTTAAGCATCATTATCAATTCTTTCTAACTTTGTATGTCATGAAAATTCTAACTCCCATTAATTAAAATAAACCTTGTAGGGTCGTATGCAAATACATTAGTCTCTACTCAAATTACTTCCAATCACTGGTGAGCTGAGATCGAATTAACGGCCGCCTTAACCGGTCATGCATGAATGTTGACGTTTTCGTAATATTGGCAACGAATTACCCAGAATTCTCAGCGATAAAACCACTTCCGTTATTTTCGTCTGCTATAGAGGAATGCATTTATGCTTGCATCCCGCAAATAATACCGTATACAAACACATCTGCGACGCGCAATATTACGCCCTATTCTCCTGTTCTTCCAGTTGAATTCTTTGGTAGACTCTATCAAATTCCTCTTCTCCGCGTATACCGAAAACATGATCGAAGTCTTCAAGGTCCGACATCTTGGATAAGTTTCAAACTACATCGGTTACCATCGGTTCCCTTCGGGATTTTCACATAAGTTTATATCTTGAGCTACGATCTTAAGGTACCTTGTCAGGTAGCTTTACAATTATTACCGCATGAATGGATTTCTGAGTAAGAAAAATGTGTTTGAATAAAACTTTATCAGCAGAGAACGCCTTTTACTGTCTAATGTGTTCAAACATTCGACCCTTAGTGTGACTTTGTTTAAATATTACATTATATAAATATAAATTTTGATTGTAAGTAAAGTTTTTAAAATTTGTAATCCTTAATGTTTTATTTTAGGAAGTAATATTTTGAGGTTCTTTTAATCAAATTATTTTGAGTCTGTAATATCTTACCTCAATATTTAATGTTGATTTGTTCTTGAACATGTTTTGATTAGTCTTCTAATCATCCTCAGCATCATGGCCAGACTGGTTGGATTTATGTTGTAAACCCTGGATGTCGATGTCAGCTCCCTCCTGCGGTTGGCCGAAGAACCTCCAAATGAGGTCACGTTCACTCGGTATTTCGAAATTCATAACTCTGTTTTTGTTCTTATGAATATAGAGTTTTTCCAAATAGCTCTTTTGTATTCTGTAATCAAAGTAGCAAGAGAAAATGGTACACAAAAGGATAGAAAAGTATAAGACACAAAAAAAGATCAACAAAAGTACTCTTGAAAAAGAAAAACCACATATGAAAAATACAGGAAATTCACATATCACCCTTGGGCACACAATAAATTCCAAAAGATATTTGAGAAGTTTAATATTAAATTAGCACTGAAAAATAGCCACAGTTTAAATAAACAACTTTTATAAACTACTTAGATTTGTCTATAACCAAAAATCTACACAACAATAAACTAGAAATTGGCATCTACTGGAAACCTACAAACAATGCTCTGGCCATAAACAAAAAATCTACACACCCTTCTCAACAGAAAATTAGTACATTTAATAGCTTAATCAGTAGAATGCTGAAACTCCCATTAAGCAAAGACAATTATGTTCAAGAACTCAACTACATTAAATATATGGCAAAAACGAATGGCTATAATGAAGAAATCATAGATAAACTCGTAAATAAACAAAAAAGGAAGAACACTATAGCCAACATAACTAAACCAGAAAAAGAATCTGACAACAACAAGAAAACATGGATAACACTTACATACACAGGAAAAGAAACAACAAAATTAGCCAATACACTAAAGAAAGCCGATAAAAACATAAAAATAGCATTCAGAACTAATAACAAATTAAACAACATAATAAACAATAACATTGAAGAAAATAACATTTTCAACAGCAAAGGAGTATATAAATTGACATGTAAGGACTGCAACAAATTTTATATAGGAAGGACAAACACGAGTTTTAACATCAGATTTAAAGAACATTTTCGAGACTTTATTCACGCAGAAGGAAAATCAAGCTATGCAAAACATGTTATCCATGAAGGATATCGCATGTTAAATATTGAAAACACCCTAACATTAATGCACAGAGAAAATAATCCAACGAAGATAAACGTACTCGAAGAGATGGAAATCATGAAAGCAGCTCACAACAACAACAATCTGATAAATGAAAACGAACCCAACACATGTAACCCCCTCTACCAGATCTTCAGTGAAACACCAGTTTTGAATCCTGCCGATGATGGGACAAATCCCGAAAGCGCTACAATTAAATAATTAATTAAGTTGAGGAGACGGACCTTTCAGGTGAATATTCCATAATTAGATTGGAGGCCTAGGTGGCTCAGATGGAAGAGCATTGACATAGAAAGTTAAAGGTCCTGGGTTCAAACCCCAGTCTAGGTGTATATTTTTCTTTTCAAATATATTTGTCCATCATTAAGGTGTTTGTTTAAAAACGAATAATATTAACATTGAAAGAAGCACTACTGGCTTTATAAGTAATGTTTAAATTCCCAATAAAAAGTCTTAACAAAGAAGCCGCCATTTGCAAAAGTCGTAGCAACGGCTCGTAGCATTTGGGGTTAGGGAATTAACTATGTGTAAGAGAAAAATACGTGTTTAGATTGGAGGCCTAGGTGGCTCAGATGGAAGAGCATTGACATAGAAAGTCAAAGGTCCTGGGTTCAAACCCCAGTCTAGGCATATATTTTTCTTTTCAAATATAATTTATATTTTAAGTTTAAATAAACTAATAAAAACCAACAAAAATTAAAAAAACTGATAAAAAAGTCAGGAATATGTCAAATTGAATGTACTGGTTGTGAAATGAGATATATATATATATATATATATATATAGGAAAACAAAAAGAAACCTGAAAATTAGAACCAAAGAACACATAAGAAATATTAAAAATGGGGAAATAGAAAAATCTGCAGTTGTTGCTCATGTTTGATCTGAAAAACATAATATAAATTTGAACACTAAATTATTAAAACAATAGAAAATACAAAAGAGCTGACTATTTGTGAAAAAAATCTATATTCAGAAGAACCAAAACAGAGTTACAAATTTCGAAATACCGACTGAACATGACCTCATTTGGAGGTTCTTTGGCCAACCACAGGAGGGAGCTGACATCAACATCCAGGGTTTACAACATACATCCAACCAGTCTGGTCATGATGCTGAGGATGATTAGAAGACTAGTCAAAACATGTTCAAGAACAAATCAACATTAATATTGAGGTAAGATACTACAGACTCAAAGTAATTTGATTTGTAATCCTTGTTAATTAATTTCTGAAATGTGTTCTTTAAATTAATAAATTATAATAGGAAGTGACATCAGGTTCTATTTAATAATTATTCTGAGTGTTGACATCTTACCACATAAATTGTCATATTCTAGAGAAAATGTTTCAATATGACTTGCATATCATCAGCACTTTCAGACGGTTCAACTTCTAGTTGTTGGTCGATATGCAAGTCTTATTGAAACATGTTCTCTACAACGTAACAATTTATGAGGTAAGATGTCAAGACTCAGGTTAATTATGTTCTTTAGATTTTTAATTCTTTGTAAGTTTGGAATAGCTTTGCTATTGTAATTGTAAGAAGGCTGAAAAAATAATATATAGCAAGTGTCAGAGAGGCAGATCTTTACTTTATTGAATCTGACATTTTTTGTCCCAAATTTAAAGTTTAGAACTTCCTAAAATAATATATTTATTTTTCTGTAAGGTTTAATAATTAGTTTCAGTTGAATGTATATAATTAAAATATCCACAATATTTAATTTTATTAAAATATTTTTGCTTTTTATGTATGGTAAATTTTCTAATTACAGTTCTCATTATAAAAATTATGAATTGATTTACAGATTGGTCTGTGCAATGTTGCATTGGCGTGCAGAAAATTCATCTCTCTTGCTGGAAACAGAAGTTGATGCTCTCAGTCAGGATGAAGATGGCTACACACCTTTGGTATAATCTAATTTTTATATAAATTACTAAATATAAATAACTAGTAATCTGAAGTAATTGTGTTTTACAAATTTTCATAAAAGACTAATTATAACCAAATATTACAAACTTGTAATAAAATGAGGCCAAATTGTGTAAAAAAAAGTATATATTATTTAATTACTTTAGACCATTTAATATTCAAGAATAATTGTTCAACATAATTGAGCTCTTCAGTAAAACAGTGGACCATGTCCAGTTTTGGAGAATTTAAATTTATATATTGCTGATGATTTAACAATTTGGACAACCACACCTAAACATCTACAACATAAACTAACCCCACAAATAAATAAAGCCATTGCCTCACTGGAACAGTGGTGCAGGGATAACTGCATGAAAATTAATACTAACAAAACCTGTTATAAGATATTTCCATTAGCACATACACTACCAGAGCTCTGCCTCAAAATCAATGGTCAAAACATACAGCATCAAGATTATGTTAAATATCTAAATATACAAAAATGAAATGGGAATATCATGTTAAAACTACAACAGAGAAGGTGAACAAAAGATGCAACATTTTAAAGAGATTAGCAAGAACAAAATGGGGATGTTCCAGGTCAGTATTAAATAATATACAAGGCATACATAAAACCTATATTACTATATGGAAGTGAAGCCTTGATCACCTGTAACAATAATACCCTAAATAAATTTGAAGTAACCCAGAATAATGCCTTACGACTTATAACAGGTGTAGCCAAATCTACACCCATAACAGCAATGCAGATACTTCTGAAAATAATCCAATAGCCCATCAGATTCACAAACAGGCCTTAATACAATATGAAAAATTAATAAGAATCCCACATGATAACTACTGGATAAACTATAAAGACAGAAAGAGAAACCTTAAAACTCAATATGGCTTCATACAGAAAGCAATCAAACTACAAAAACAGTATAACCCAAATCAAAATCCAGAAAAAGTTCTCTTACCAGTATCACCTCTGGAAGATATAGATAGATATTGCTTTTAACACAAATTTAATCAAACATGTTTTAAAAAGTGAAATGACCCCAGATGAACTAAAACAAATCACATTGGAAACCATTCACAGTCTATATCCTGAACCACAATGGGTACATATCTATACAGATGGATCCAGAATGGAAATAGAAGACGGAGCTGGAGCTGGAATTTACTCAAAACTGTTTAGCTTCTATGTTGCTGTAGGGAAAAATTACACACACTTCGATGGAGAAATTCAGGCAATAGAGTTAGCACTAACACAACACCTCTACAGAATAAATACATTTCAGAGAGCAGTTGTACTAAGTGATTCAACATCAGCTATACAAGCTATAACAACATATAACTCTTCAATCTCCAGAAAAGTGTTGGAAATAAAAAAGATCATAAGATTATTGACCAAACAAAATAAAATTATCCAGCTCCAATGGATCCCCTCTCATTGTGGGGTACATGGAAATGAAATGGCGGATCTTTTAGCAAAAAAGGGCACCAAAATTTTACAGAAAACAAGTCAATCCCTGCCCTACCATTCTGCAAAAATTATAATTAAAAGAAACTTCCAGAAAGAACTGATGGAGCACTTCAAATCACAAAGTAATGAGAAACCATGGGCAGCTATCTCGCAGAATAAAAACTTAATACCTGAACAACCAAGATATGAAGCAGTAGCAACATTCAGATTGTTAACAGGCCATGATTACCTGGCAGCGCACCTCCATAAAATTGGAATCTTCAACTCTCCAAATTGTATCCGGTGCCAAGACGATAACAGTACCATGAACAAAGATCATCTTGCTAGCTGTGAGGCTCTGAAGATGTCACCTACAAGAACTCTGGCAGGACTCTATTGGGAAGCAAGAAAGCAAATGGAACACATCCAAGCTAATGGGCATTAGACTACTACTACTACTACTAAATTTATATATATGTATGTTTTGTTATAATTCGAGAATGTAGATTTGTTTAGAAAAAATTAACCATATCTAGAAATGGAAATTTACATGCCATCTCCATCCATAGTAATTCTGCCCGAGGGCAGGTCTTTCACTGCATTACATACATTTTCATGTATTATGCTTTGCAACTTTACTAGGGAATTACATGTTGGTGTAATAGCTTCCTGTAGGTTTCCACATCGATGAAGGATGATGCTAATAATAATAAGGATGATAGTGATGGCCAGATGATTTTCGGGGACCGTTGGGCCCTAAGCTTCCTGACATTCATCTTACAGATGCGGAAAAACCCCAAAAAACCTTATCCAGGAACCTGTCCCAACCGGGAATCGAACCCGGGCCTGCTGCATGACAAGGCAGCTCGAGATCACAGCGGTGGACTCACATGCCATCTTTTGCACTAATAAATCAATGAAAATGAATTACTTTTTATTAAATTAATATTGAGAAGCTAAAGCTATTACTATGATAGAAATAAGTAAATTAATAAACACAATTAAATTATTGTAAATCAATGGTAAAGAGAAAAGTTTCTGCCTGAACCAGGAATCGAACCCCGAACCTTTAGCTAAAGGTTCGGGGTTCGATTTACGGTTCAGGCAGAAATTTTTCTCTTTACCATTGATTTACAATGAATTACTTTTTTAGGAATCAACACTATGAGATATTATATTTGAAGAGAAAAATTTTCGCCTAGACCGGGACTCAAACCCGGGACCCTTGGCTTTCCGGGCCAAGTGCTCTACCAACTGAGCTATCGAGGCGAGTTACGATCTAGACACAAATTTTTCTCTTATGTACGTTGTAATTCCCTCACGCCAATTGCTTGAAACCATAGCTTCTATCTTTGCAAATGGCGGCTTCTTAGTTAAGAAGACATTTATTGGGAATTTAACACTACTTTATAGCCAGTAGGGCTTCTATTGACGATTTTATTATTAATTTAACATTTCTCATTGAAGGATAAATTATATTTGAAGAGAAAAATTTTCGCCTAGACCGGACTCAAACCCGGGACCCTTGGCTTTCCGGGCCAAGTGCTCTACCAACTGAGCTATCGAGGCGAGTTACGATCTAGACACAAATTTTTCTCTTATGTACGTTGTAATTCCCTCGCGCCAAATGCTTGAAACCATAGCTTCTATCTTTGCAAATGGCGGCTTCTTAGTTAAGAAGACATTTATTGGGAATTTAACACTACTTTATAGCCAGTAGGGCTTCTATTGACGATTTTATTATTAATTTAACATTTCTCATTGAAGGATAAATTTTTCTCTTCAAATATATAGCCCTACTGGCTATAAAGTAGTGTTAAATTCCCAATAAATGTCTTCTTAACTAAGAAGCCGCCATTTGCAAAGATAGAAGCTATGGTTTCAAGCATTTGGTGCGAGGAAATTACAACGTACATAAGAGAAAAATTTGTGTCTAGATCGTAACTTGCCTCGATAGCTCAGTTGGTAGAGCACTTGGCCCGGAAAGCCAAGGGTCCCGGGTTCGAGTCCCGGTCTAGGCAAAAATTTTTCTCTTCAAATATAATTTATCCTTCAATGAGAAATGTTAAATTAATAATAAAATCGTCACTATGAGATATTATTAATAGTGAGTGGAGAATATATTTTAATCGACTCACCTCATACATTTTCAAACTTCTTTGATACCGACAGTTTCAGACAATATCATGTCCTTCTTCAGTCATGGCTTCCACTGATGAAATTCCGTGATTGTTGATTTTCTTTAGTGACATCACCTCTTGTGCTGCCATCTTTCGTTGGGATTATAAACTTTTTAATTAAATTTTTATCCACCGGAATATCGAAATTCATAGATCGATATTTATTCTTCTGAATGAATATCATTTCCCAAATTGTCAATTCCAATGGTTTATCCAATTGTTTCAAAAGTTTCGCTTCTTTTTCAATTTTATGAAACAATTGGATAAACACTAAACCACAATGCACAATAAGCTAACAATACAACAATTCTGTACTGGGAAGCCAAAGTGAAGATGAATCTCCTTCATTAGATTAATAAATAATGTATACAAAATAGTCGAATTATGCTTTAAATTAAAAAATAGAATATTATTTTAATATTGCAGTATTTATCCATAAAAGACAATATTCTTGATTTCTGTTCACTTTTCCAGATGTGGGCATGTGCTAAAGGTCATAGAGAAACAGCCATTCTCTTATATAGATGGAACCACACAGCTTTAAATGTGCGGAATTCATCAGCACAGACTGCAGTGGATTGTGCCCGTTTTAATAATCATGAAGAGATTGCAGAAGAAATGGAACGTCTAGAAGCAGCACGAGAAAAGAACAACATCACCCTTCTTAGTAAGCTTGTCTTCTTTTGCATTTTTTTGTTGGAATTGGAATATCTGTCATTGATGATCCTTGAACAAAGAAAATAGATATGGATTCATATTCAAAATATTATTTGTTGATCCATCTACAAACCTTAGGAATTCTGAAATACCTTCTACATTTTCCAGAACAAAATTATATTGTTGTTTTATATTGTTGTTATTGTTTTCTTCTTTGTTGTTTTTTTATTGTTTTGTTTTTTGTTATGTTATCACTATTTCTATTGTTGTTAAGATGATGATAACATTTTAGATAATTATTAAATCTCAACCCATTGGGCTTTAGTTTATCTGATATCTGTTAAAAAATATTCATTACATCTAATTATTGCAGTAGGATTTCTGGATCATTTAAATACTGACTTCAAATTTATGAATTGCCGTAATAAATATGATCCACTGCTATTGTCTTGAGGTAGTGTGCTGCCTTGTCACGCTGTAGAGATAAGCCATGTAACATTGGCTTTCCAAGTGTACGCTATACTCTTCTTTGTTTGAATATAGTGTTTTCACATTGTGAAGTTATTTCAAATAGTAGTTTAAATACACATTACAATTATCTTTGAAGTGTTTTATTTAAAATACTAGCACCTATGGAACAAGTGATTGTAAGGAATCATATACAACCATACCGGAGGAAATAGGCCCTACACCCATAGCAGTAAAACTTCATTAACAAAGCAGTTGTGTTGCTTCTAATTCAAGAAGATATAGTGATGAGATTTTTCACACCAATTTAAGCTCTTTTTATGATAGTAATATTAGATGTTACTATCATATCTAGGATCATTGTTAACACATCAGAATGATACGCATAAACAAATTAAATATTTATGAATATATCTTCTTCTTCATCCAACCAAGCCTTTGGCCTATAGGCCTGTTATGATCTCACTGATGAATTTTGTATCCAGCATTTCCTTGGACGGCCCAGAGATCTCTTCCCTGTTGGATTTGTGAATATATAACGTGTCCACAAATAAAGTATCATACTTTAAACTACTACTACATCACTTTGGATAATCATATCTAAATGAAATTGGTGACAATCAAAAGAGAAACTCAAAAAGTTTTGTGCGTGTTAACAGTGTCAACAATGGAGAATAATGGACAACAATGCAGAAACTAAACTAAATTTAATCATGTTTTTTGTGGTCGATATGGGTTCATTGTTGGATATTTAGCAGACAGGTTAAATGTGAATGTTTGCTGTGCTTTTGAAATTGTGTTGTTATTAAAGAAGTTATGAAATAAGTTTTAAGGAGTTATGGCGAACCACCAAGAATGTAGCTAGTGTGTTTTGGAATATCACACCAAGCAGAGTCCGGTGCTGGTCTAGCGTGCTTTTAGGCGAAGGTTTCAACATGAGACTCCTACACACAAATCAATTTTGAAGTTGTAACATGATTTTGTGGATCGTGGCAGCATATGTATTCAAAGGAAAGGCCATTCAGGGAGACCATCTGTCGATGCAGGAATTGTGGATCAAGTGTGGGAGGCATTTGTGCATAGTCCCCAAGAAGTCTGTCTGTAGAGTTAGTCAACAGTTAAACATCCCTAAATCCACTGTATCTAAGATCCTACGTACATGACAAACTCCAATTAGTGCATAAGTTGAAATCTGATGATCATGCAAAGTGATTAGATTTCTCTGAGAATTTCATGGCACTAATGGAGGATAATGAAGAACTGTCGGAAAAAATAATTTTCAGTGATGAGGCAACTTTCCACGTTAGTGGAAAAGTGAACAGGCATAATGTTAGGATTTGGGGGAGTGAGAATCCAGACACCATTGTGGAAGTTGAAAGAGACTCCCTTATGTGAATGTCTTTTGTGCCATATCGAAACGTAAAGTCTATGGCCCATTTTTCTTTCTAGAGGCCACTGTCAGTGGTGCAAATTATCTTGATAAGCTCACTGAATGGTTATTTCCACAATTGGAACAAGAAGAAGGCAATGAATATCTTTTCCAGCAAGATGGAGCACCTCCTAATTGGTATTTGCATGTTTGGGAGCATCTGAATGACCGGCTACCAGGAAGATGGATTGGACGTGCCGGAGATGATGATAATGTTTTCTACAAGTGGCTGCCGAGGTCACCTGACTTGACAGTCTGTGACTTCTTTTTATGGGGTTACATAAAGGATCGTGTCTATGTACCCCCATTGTCTCAAAACATGCAAGAAGTCCAGCTTCGTATCATTGCTGCCATCCAGTCCATTTCTTCACATATGTTGGAAGGTGTGTGACGTGAATTGGAATATCGCCTTGATGTTTGCAGCATCACTCGTGGGGGCCACATTCAATGTCTATGAGGTATAGCAAAAACTTTTTGAGTTTCTCTTTTGATTGTCACCAATTTCATTTAGATATGATTATCCAAAGTGACGTAGTAGTAGTTTAAAGTATGATACTATATTTGTGGACACAGTGTATGTTTATGAATAAATATGAAAATAAAAAAAATATTTTTATTTAATTAACATAAATATGGATTTTCATCAAGTAAATGCCAAATCAATTGATTAATTAAATATTGTCTTAAACAATATTCATGTTAAGTTACATAGTAGGAAATAACACTATGAGGTTTATTTTAATTTTGTTGAGTTGTTTCTTGACTCACCTCATACTTCTTAACTCCCTCGCAGATCCGGATTTCTCACTGTATTTGTGACATTCTCAATGCTGTTCACGTTCACAACTGACGTCCAATAGTCTCCTCTCCTGCAGACTGACCTCCGTGCCATCTGATGGCTGACCGATGAACTTCCAAATCAATTCCAGTGATAAAGAGAGGGGATTTATTTGGAAGTTCGTCAGTCAGCCATCAGATGGCATGGAGGTCAATCTGCAGGAGAGGAGACCATTGGACGTCAGTTGTGAATGTGAACAGCATTGAGAATGTCACAAATACAGTGATGAAATCCAGATCTGCGAGGGAGTTAAGAAGTATGAGGTGTGTCAAGAAACAACTCAACAAAATTTAAAAAAATATATATGTATTCATGTTATTGTTTACTTTGACTATTTAACTCATGCCCCAAATGGGAGTCATGACCAATCACGTTTCAATGATTTCTGTTTTACAACCAATCAGAGTCGTGTTTCACGAAATATTTATCAGTGTTAAATTTACCATATTAAAGAAAGCTCCTCCTTTTTAATATTCTGAACAGGTCTGACCATTATTTTGCAGTGGCTGAGCCTGTAAGAAATACGGCTACCAGATTGTATATATAATGCATAGATGTCAACACATAGCGCTTGCAAGAGTTAATATAAAAATATTTGTAGCAATTTATTATACCACCAAAAAAAGAAACCACTGTTTGCACTTTCTTAAATGTATTTTTTCCCAGGTAACAATCCAGAAAAATATAATTGTCATATTTACATCATACGACATCAGAAATGAATTAATATACAGTTTGATGTGCTTCATTTTTTTCTCCACTAGAGAGCATTCTTACAATATTGCGTTCCTTTGGCAATAAATAGTATGATCTGGTTGCAGTGATAAACAAAAGAAGCAGATGAAGCGTACCTATCGTTCCTCATTTGTTTTCAAACATTGCCGTTTACATTAAATATATAAATATTTTAAAATAACTATAGTTAAATAATGATTTGTGAGTAAACAGCTTAATTTTATTCGTTAAATAGTCCTAACAAATGCCACTCTTGATTTCCAAATTCTCTGGATAAATTCACTCCTCACTTCGTGAATCGTGAATTTATCGATAATTTGGAAATCACTCGTGGCATTACTTATGACTATTTAACTCATAGACCGATAATCGTGCCTCTTCCTATTGATAATCATGCCTCTTCCTGTTCGTAATAAAAGATATCTCCGCAAATTAATTTCTTTGACAAGGATATCGATTCAATAATGTATGATTGATATGGTACAGCAAGAAATGCCAAAAGAAAACTTAAAAAATTACCAAAAAGAAGTTAGTTTTGTCGCTCATGATTTTAAAAAAAAACACAACCTCTTATTAGATTACTGGCTTTTGTCTAAGGATCCAAAGATTAAAATTTATTAGACAATAATTTTGCCTATGCTAGATAAAGGGAAGAAAACAAGCTAAAAATATTAAAAATTATACCCTAAGACTAAAATTTGGTTCCATAAGCAATGAGAATGGAGGAAGTTTACAATAATGAACTTCATAAATTATAATATTATTTTAATATTGTCAGAGTTGTTAAATGTAGAAGATTGAGATTTGCAGGTCATTTAACTCTTAATGGATGACAGTAGAAATCCTTTCAAAATTTTTATTAGAAAATCCTTGAGAAGAAAACCATTATAAAGACCTAGGAATAGCTAGGAGGATAATAAAAATTATTTACACCTCACCTCATATCAAGTCTTCTAATTATATTGGTTTCAAAGTTTAGGTGGCTTAATCTTCAGTAATTTCTTGTCGACTGTTATGTCTTGTTACGTCATTTAGTAGAACTTCTTGAAGAAGCATGGTTAGTCTTAAATATATGTAGGAAATAACACTATGAGGTTTATTTTAATTATATTTGAGTTGTGTATTTTGACTCATCTCATATTCGTAAATTAATGAGTGATTTTTTAACCTCTTACCTCATATTTTATGTTTCTTCAAACTCCCCAGATAGCAAAAAATCTGGAATTTATCAAATTAATTGTAAGGACTGCAATAAAGTATACATAGGAAAAACAAAAAGAAATTTGGACACTCACACTAAGGAACACTTCAGAAATATTAAAAATGGTGAAATTGAAAAATCAGCTATTGCAGCACATAGTTTATTGGAGAATTATAAAATTGAAAAAGAAGCTCTACTTTTAAAACATTTGGAAAAACCTTTAGAATTGACAATTTGGGAGAAGATATATATTCAGAAGAACAAATTTAGATCCATGAATTTCGAGATTCCTGATGAACGTGATCTCATCTCAAAGTTCATCAAATCAACACCAGATGGCAACGTTATTGATGGAGATTCCAACGAAAATCCGGTAGTCATAATGTCGGTTGAAAATGAGAGAGATCCTTCTCTCGAAAACTAGTTCCCGTGTTTGAAGAAATATAAAATATGAGTTGAAGATGTTTAAAAAATACTCATTAATTTATGAATAAAGAACCTCATAATGTTATTTCCCATATTTAACTATGAATCATCTCATATTTCTTGATTTTTATGCAGACCGGTTTTGTCGCTAACTGTGCGACATTCTCGGTGCTTCATAACTTTGAGTCCAAATAAACAACTCAAATATAATTAAATGGTTAATGTTTTCTTAAACACGGTACTGCAGTTTTCAAGAGGACATCCTTCTTATTTTCAACCGACATTATGAGTACTGGATTTTCATTGGAATCTCCATCTATAATGTTGCCATTGGTGTTGATCTCATGAACTTTGAGATCAGGTCCCGTTCACCAGGAATTTCAAAATTCATGGATCTAAATTTGTTTGTCTGAATATATATCTTCTGCCAAACTGTCAATTCTAAAGGGTTTTCCAAATGTTTTAGAAGTTTGGCCTCTTTTTCAATTTTATGACTCTATGCTGTTTCACATAGTTTGTTGAAGAACAAACACAAGTGAAGAGATGAAGATTTATTTAAAAAAAGTCAAGGTCAGAAAATCAATAGTTGGCCAAAGCTGTGAGGAACAAGTTAGGATAGATAGAGGCTTATGTTCATGACTCGACCCCCCAAAAGGGAATATAAAGAAAGATGAAGAAAAAGAGTATTATTATTATTATTTTTAATGCCCCAGGTTGTCCTTTTGGACATTTCTGCTGTTCTCTCCTGGCATTGACATAATTGTAAGCCACTTCTGAGGTTAAGGCACCTGGAAGGCAGGGTTACATTGCCCCAGGATTATTATTATTATCATCATTATCATTATTATTTATTATTATATTACATTGTGGACGAATCTTATCCTCACCTTTATTTAAAAATAATAATTTGATTTTAATTCATTTCAAGTTTCATATGACTTGCACATTATTATGTTATATAATTCACTCTTACATGCAATTTAGGCGCCAAGTAGTCGGGCCTCATGTCATTAATATTCACATAATGAAACATCTGTTTCCTGTGGTTTGTAACACGGGGAACCACAGTTTGACGCCACTTTAACAAGTCAGCATTAATGCATGGTTGGTACTCAATGTTCTGTCTCACTTATATTGGGAGGCAGTAATTAAATATGAATTTTTCTATTGGATTTACCAGTATTTGCAGACAACTCTTATTCACTCATGGTTGCCAAAATTAAAACATTAACTAGCTAGACTATTGAGAATCTTCTCAAAAGTACTGCCCACAATACTTATATACATACTGTATTCCTTTATCAAGCCAGTTGAGGGAACATGAGTAACTGAGCAACCACTACGTTCCTCGCTCCGTGTAAATACACATAAAATATTCAAAATTATATAATCATTACAGTGCAAGTGACATAGCTTAAAATAAAATAATTAATTTACACTTATGGGAAAGTGAACCTGATTATATTTTGTGAAGTGCATTTCATTTGTTTTTAAAATAAATAATTTTCTATTTTTACATATGGAAATTTCATAATAAATAATACAGTCCTTCTCTGCTCGTGGCCTTTAACGGACCCCTGAACTGAGATCTGGCCCACCACATTGTATTACAATATTATTATACTGTTATGTAAATAATATTAATTCTTATTCTAGGTTCATCCATAAATTCATCCACAAACTCAACATCGTTGGGATCTCCATTATCTTCGACTCTGATTGGGACAGATGCTAATTCTGCATCTTCTGCAATCCTGGACACAGATAATATGATGCTTTTGACTTCAACACCTCCAGATATCTCCACATTATCACCAGCTGGTTCTGTTGTGTCGTTAACTTCTGTTGCATCCACATCAAGATCACATGATGGTGTATTTCTGCGGCCAGGTGCAGTCACAAGGTTAGAAATAAAACTTCAAGTTTAAAACAATAAATATAAGGCATATATCTGAAGAGTCAGAGGGATTCCATATCATATAAGTAAATCCATCTTTATATTTCGTTACAACGCCATCATTTTTTTCATATAATTAACCCCTGGCACTATCAAACCCTTAGATTCATGGCCATGTGGACATAAGCTCTCCTTACAGTCCTATCCTCAGCTAATGTTTTCCAATCTTCCCCTGTTTAATCTACTTTTTTCAAATCATGATTAATAATATTCTCCCACCTCATTCTTGGCCTTTCTACTGGATGCTTTTCCTCTGGTTTTCCTACAAGGAGTTTCCACGGCTCTCTTTCATTCCCTATTCATGCCACATGTCCTGCCCATCACAGTGTACGAGACTTCACAGTTCTTATATCTGGTTTAATATTAAGATCATGCAGCTTACTGTTATGTAGTCTTCTCCATTTGCCTGTCTGTTCATCTCTCTAGGTCCAGAAATGTTCCTAAGAACTTTATTTTCATGTACTCGTAATCTTTTTCCCCTTCCTTAAAGTAAGAGTCCATGTTTCACATTCATAAATATAACTGGGCAAATAACAATTTTATACATTTTCAGTTTAGCTTTTTGAGAAAAGGTAGTTCATCAAGAGTTCTTATAATACATAATAGAATGTATATTCACTATTGAAGCTATGTTTAATTAATGTTTCAATATAATAAAATTAAATAAAAACATTGTTAGAGTTGTAGTAGTGTCATTGTCTAACAGACAGCTGTATAGGGGATCGTGTAGTTAGCATGACACAATTCCTTAAAATCTGGTGCCCCTACTCTTGTTGATAAGCACCATGGAGGGTATTGGGCTTAACTTCTTCATCTGATAATATATTATTATCAAGGGTACAATATATGCCTTCATTATGCACTGCAGAGTGCTTTGGAATTCAATTTTGTCTTTTGGTACATAATCTAGTTATAGAAATTATACACTGCTCCTACCTACACCCAAGATAAAAAATCTTAATATTAAAATTACTATTGGTAAATCAAATTTTATGAACATTAGCTAATAATAAGAACAATTTACAGTAAAGAGAAAAATCTAAGGAGCAAGTCCTCCAGGAGGGACTTTAGATAGATGAAAAGGAAGCGTTGGTCCCGAGTCTGAAGATTTTCAAGCTTTGTAAAAGATCCTTAAGCCTGAATAAAGAGGCCTCTAAGCAAAATTTACACTGACATCAACGTCCTAGTAATACTTTAGTTGCCTGTTATATGTCTAATTCGGGTCGGCGTAGGCTCACTTTGGTAGATTGGCTGATGCCATCCATGAAATATACGAGCAAATAAGGTAACTAAAACTTAACTTGGTCTTAGTAAATCCTTACAATGAGAGATCTTATGGCTCAACAATGGGCTAAGCCATTTAATATATGGAGATATAGATAGTAAAGAAAAATATGCTTTTAATTAATAGGAAAAATATTTTCCTGAATTAGATAAAACAAATCCCAAACCCTTCAGCTTTCCATGTTTATGCTCTGAACACAAAAGTGAGTAAAGTGAGGATAAGAGGAAAGGTTTCTTCATGAATTAGTATGAATGCCCTGAATGGCTCAGTGGTCAAATCATCAGCACAGAGAGCTGAAAGTTTGGAATTAGATTCCCAATTTAGGAAGATATTTTTCTCTTCACCATAAATTGTACTAACTTAGCTGTGTATAATAATTTATTTTCATCAGGGTAGTTGCTTTTAGTTTTATTTAAATCCTATAACGTCTTCTAGAATTAGAAGCTGCCCATATGCAATATGAATGAAGTTTCACAGCTTTGAGGTTAGAGATTAAAGTGCGAATAAGAGGAAGATTTCCACATGAATGCGTATAAATGCCTGAAGAGTTAAGTGGTCTAACCATCAATATGGAGAGCAGAAGGTTTGGGATTTGATTCCCAATTCAGGCAGATACTTTTCTATTTAAGAAAGAAAAATCTATCCAGGATTGGAAAGTGTTAATTTAAATAAAGCATCAAAAAATACTTTTCTCTTTATTATAAATTGTACTAGTTATGTATAATAATAATTTGTTTATTTCTATGTTCTCCACTCATTATTCATTTCGAATTCTGCCTGGTATCAAATCTGGATCTCCTGCTCAGTAAAGTGTATTCAATTTTAGGTTGCAGTAAATAACAACAGAATGTCTGAAGATCATGATCTGATTGGTTATTAGTAAAAGTTAACTGTCTACATATTAAAAAAGTTAGTCACACGTTAATATCAAATAAATTGCTCTAAAATTAAATAAACAAAAATTTGAAATAAAATTATTTTTACCTCACCTCATATCCTGTCTTCTAATTAGACCAGTTTTGTAAGCCTTAGTGATTACATCTTCAGTAATTATACAACCAATGTTCTGACATCCTGGAGCAGATGGAGTAAGAAGCAGTGCTTCTGGACAACAGAATATCGGTTGTATAATTACTGAAGATATAACCACTAAGGTTATGAAACCGATCTAATTAGAAGACAGGATATGAGGTGAGGTGAAAAGAATTTTAATTTATATTCTAAATTAACCCTCATAGTGATATTTCCTATAATAGTTCAATCAAAGATATGTGTGAATGAATGGAAATAATTTAATTTAATTTGCAAACATTGCATGAGAAGCAACAGAGAAAATATGAATTTCATTCAGACACTTTTAGTGCCAAATCTTTAAATATAGCCATATTATATTAAAGAAAAATGTAAACTCCATCTGTCCTATCAGAGATTCTATATTCTGCAACAAATGGCTATGAAACAAGATCTTCATAAATAGTAATCTAAATTTTGGTTGAGACTCAAATTTTTCAAGATAGCTAAGTTGTAACACTAATTCAGAAGCGCAAGCACTGTAAACTGTTACAGTACTTGACTAAGAAATTTGAAATTTAATTTGAGGTATGTGAAATTTTCGACTGTTTTTATAGAAATAGAGAAGAAATATCATCAGAAATCTGTGCATGTGGATGAAGCGTTTATAACATTCTAAAATAAATCAATGTAAGTGGGGTGTTAAGAACTCAAGAATAAAAAAAAAGTATGATGTTTATGTAAAATGTGTTTTGAGATAAAAGGATCATATTTATTTCTTTGAAAACAAACTGCCTACAGTAGATGAAATATTGACAGATGTAATGACTCGGACCGATTGCATCTACCACCCTTCATTTTGATTCATAATAATGGAATAACACTGTACATAATAGATGCATTTTCTTCAGATACTTATAACAAAAAATGCATGCATCCTTTATGTGAGAAAAATATTTTAGTAAAAAAACATATTAAAAGATATGTCAGCTAACGACCAATAGCATGAATGATAAATTATATGTGAAGAGAAAAATTTTCGCCTAGACTGGGACTCGAACCCAGGACCCTTGGCTTTCCGGGCCAAGTGCTCTATCAACTGAGCTACCGAGGCGAGTTACGATCTAGATGCGAATTTTTCTCTTATATACGTTGTAATTCCCTATCGCCAAATGCTTTTTGAAGCCATTGCTTCTATCTTTCAAATGGCGGCTTCTTAGTTAAGAAGACATTTATTGGGAATTTAACATTACTTTATAAAGCTAGTAATGCTTCTAATGATGTTTTTATATTGATTTAACATTTCTCAATGAAAGATAAATTATATTTGAAGAGAAAATTTTCGCCTAGACCGGGACTCGAACCCGGGACCCTTGGCTTTCCGGGCCAAGTGCTCTACCAACTGAGCTACCGAGGCGAGTTACGATCTAGACACGAATTTTTCTCTTATATACATTGTAATTTCCTATCGCCAAATGCTTTTTGAAGCCATTGCTTCTATCTTTGCAAATGGCCACCATTTGCAAAGATAGAAGCAATGGCTTCAAAAAGCATTTGGCGATAGGAAATTACAATGTATATAAGAGAAAAATTCGTGTCTAGATCGTAACTCGCCTCGGTAGCTCAGTTGGTAGAGCACTTGGCCCGGAAAGCCAAGGGTCCCGGGTTCGAGTCCCGGTCTAGGCGAAATTTTTCTCTTCAAATATAATTTATCTTTCATTGAGAAATGTTAAATCAATGATAAAAACATCAATAGCATGAATATTGATATAGCAGCCACAAATAATTTGCATATTGATTATGTTGCACATATGAGGATTGATAGTTAGCAGTTGCATAAACAGACAAGAAACAGATGATAACAAAAGGGAAACACAAACACAACACATTTTTTGCTATCCTACAGTAATAGGTAGGCCTATCATTAACACTAGGCTCACCTCATTCACTGCTGTCATCTACCACAGATCCACACTCCTCTTCATCTTTATCCTATAAAATATTGTCTTCTGTCCATCAATTGTTTGATAGCTGATCTTCAAGATACTTGTTGAGTTATTTCTGGTGTTATGTTCCAAGCCTGTCTTACCCACCCATATACCACTTTGATCAATGGTTGCCATATCTTCCCTGTCCATGGCCACTACCTGTCTACTGTTTATATTGTTTTGCTCATATGATCTTTGAATGATTTTAAAAGTACAATAGGAATTAACATTAGGGTCGAATGTTTTTGAACGCATTAGATAGTAAAAGGCGTTCTCTGCTGATAAAGTTTATTCAAACACATTTTTCTTACTCAGAAATCTATTCACGCGGTAATAATTGTAAAGCTACCTGACAAGGTACCTTAAGATCGTAGCTCAAGATATAAACTTATGTGAAAATCCCGAAGGGAACCGATGTAGTTTGAAACTTATCCAAGATGTCGGACCTTGAAGACTTCGATCATGTTTTCGGTATATGCGGAGAAGAGGAATTTGATAGAGTCTACCAAAGAATTCAACTGGAAGAACAGGAGAATCGGCATAATATTGCGCGTCGCAGACGTGTTTGTATACGGTATTATTTGCGGGATGCAAGCATAAATGCATTCCTCTATAGCAGACGAAATAACGGAAGTGGTTTTATCGCTGAGAATCTGGGTAATTCGTTGCCAATATTACGAAAACGTCAACATTCATGCATGACCGGTTAGGCGGCCGTTAATTCGATCTCAGCTCACCAGTGATTGGAAGTAATTTGAGTAGAGAGTAATGTATTTGCATACGACCCTAGGAGTCTGTAATCGCTGAAGATGGGGCTCACAAACCTTGAAACATATTAAAAAAAATACAAACTCAATTGAAACATATGTTCAACAAAACAACCGTAAGAGGTAAGAATACACAGGCCAAATATCTTAATTTGAATGATTTGTTTATACACACATTTAAGGCTAGGATTGCTGATGTAGGATTTCCCATTGGGATCCCATCTTCTCTGATGAAAAGTTCATTATTAAATTGGAAATAGTTTTGTTATGTCGTTATTAATTTATTTAAATGAGGAAAAAGCTCAAACACATCATGAAAATAAAATCGAAACTTAGGAGCAATAATATAATTCATACAAAGGGCAATAAAGGGAACACAATAGTACTCATGAACAAAGAAGAATATTAAATTTGAAGAGAAAAATATACATCTAAATCAGGATTTGAACCCAGTATCTCTGGTTCTGTACACCCAGTGCTTTAATGATCTAAGCTATTAGGCATTCCAATTTACTCACAGATTTTTCTCTTATAGTAATAAGATTCCCGCGTGCCATTTAAAAGTCTTCTTGTTTAAGAGGCCGTTAGATGTCACTAATGGAATGAATTTCACTGCTATCTGGCGTGTGGGAAATCATATTAGTATAAGAGAAAAATCTATGAGTAAATCAGAATGCCTAATAGCTTAAATCATTAAAGCACTGGTGTACAGAACTAGAGATATTGGGTTCAAATCCTGATTTAAGCGTATATTTTTCTCTTCAAATTTAATTTGTCATTTGGTGAGAAGTGTTAAATTTAATATTAAACATAAAAAACCAAACAATTTATGAATGACAACAACTTTCAAAGAATCGAAAATGGTCCTAAAGCAAAATACAACAGAGCTATAAAATAATTAATTAAAACATGTCCTTTGGTTATTCATACAGAAAATAGTCAACAAAACAAATATATGAGCAATAAATGGTTAAACAATAACCCAACATCTCCAGTAATGAAAGCTGTCCCAGAAATTTAAAAAAATCAAATTCCCATGAGGCCAATAGTCAATTGTATAAGTGCCCCAATTATAACATTTTGAAATTAATTGTCTACAAATTAAAAGAAAATATGAAACTAGATATTGTTTATTTTTTATTATTTCACTCACCTCATACTTCATAATGAAGTGTGAGGTGAGTGAAATAATAAAAAATAAACAATATTAAAGAACCTCATAGTGTTATTTCCTATCTACATAACTTAATGAAACTAGATAATTGATATACAATAAAGAATTCATATGAGCCAGCAGAAAAACTATGTAACTTAGAAATCAACAAAAATATGAAAATGATGTCATTCAACATAAAGAACCTATATACCGACATCCCGATAATGGAAACCATAGACATAAGAAAACAAAAACTAAAACAGCAACCTTGGCAATGATTATATAAATGAGCTAAATAAAAGAATAATGACACAACAAAACTATTTCCAATTTAATAATGAATTTTTTGTCCAAAAAGATGGAATCCCAATTGGAAGTCCTACATCAGGAATCTTAGCAGAAATTTTCTTGCAAAATTTAGAAGACATGCATTTTGAAAAATTAATAACAAGATATATCGTTATTTTAGTAATATATGAAAATGAAAACAGAAAAGAAGAAATCTTGCATGAATTATATAATGTGCATGAAAACATAAATTTCACTGAAGAAATAGAAATAAACAACATCAAAAATGCTATCTGACCACCAAATTGATGTATTCACAATTCAAGAAGCAAATCTCACACAGGAACAGTTACAATATTACCACTTCAAGGATTTTACTGTTCACATACTTCCTAAAGGACGACAAATAAGCAGTGGTATTTTAGTTGGAATTCGAACACACATGACTTCGTCTGTTCAAATTATCAAAGAAATGGGCACTGTAGACAAAATTGAAATAATTAAAATTAACTTATGGATAAATAAATCTCAGTACAATATATATTCAATTTATAATCCACCAAATAACTCCCCTAATCTTGAACATATTACAATAAACCCAAATACAATTATAATGGGAGATTTTAATGCCCATTCACGACGATGGGGCTATACCAAATCTAATAATACAGGGAAAATTGTAGAAGACTTATTAAATTCAACACCCATAGAAATAATACACAACAAAGAGGATCCTCCAACATATATACATTACTCTGGTTCAGGAACTAATCCTGACTTACTCTTTGTATCTTCTAATTTATACTCCAAAACCAAAAAACAAATTGTAGAAGATCCTGGCTCAGGACATAGAGCCATCATTGCTACTATTCAACTGGGGAATAACAACTTACTTCCAATGCATCTTAAACCCAGGTGGAACTTCAAAAAAGCCAATTGGAAACTGTACACAGATGAACTGGAAACCAAATTTGAAAATCCTTTAAACGAATCACTTCAGCCAGATCAAATTAACAAATCTATATGCAAAATAATATTAAAAACAGCAAAAAAATATATACCACGAGGTATAGTTAAAAACTACAAACCCTTCTGGAATTCAAAATTAGAAAGAATGAAAATAGACCGAGATCTCGCTAGAAATAAAGCAGAAAAAACAAAAGACCCAAAAGATGTACAAAATTGGAGAAAACTGCGCACAACTCAAAAAAGAAATTAACAGCAATAAAAGAGAAAATTTTAATAACTTCCTCCAAAAAATGGATTATAGGAAAGATGGCCAGAAAGCATATAGATTTGTACACAATATACAAAATAAAAAAGAACGGCAAAAAACACCATTTATCCACAACAACAAACAGATTACAAATGAAAGTGAAATAGCCAACAAATTCAACAAACACTACGCTAACACCTATACTTTGTCCTCAGAGAACAAAAAGGAACAAAAAACAATAAAAGAGAACCTAAAAATTACATAAAATCAACAAGCAGTACAAAAGATAATATTTTTAATAAGAATTTCAACATTAAAGAGTTAAACATAGCCATGAATAGTTTAAAATCAAACAAATCTCCAGGAGCAGATAATATACATGCAGAATTTCTCAAACACCTTGGCAATAAAGCCAAAACTCAATTGCTCTCCCTTTATAATCTTTCTTGGAACACAAAAGTTCCTGATGATTGGAAAAAAGCTATTATAATACCTATTTCGAAAACAAAAAATCAACAAATACTTTTTCAAATTATCGCCCAATAGCACTAACTAGTGTAATTGTTAAAACTATGGAAAAAATGATTTCAAATCGATTAAATTGGTATTTAGAAACCAATAATTTACTTTCACCCAATCAAGCTGGATTTAGAGAATTACAATCAACAAATCAACAAATTGTACACCTAAGTCAAGCTATTAAAGACAGTTTCAACAGAAAAGAAGACACTCTGGCAATGTTCGTTGATTTCCAAGGAGCATATGACTCTATTTGGAGATATAAATTATTAGAAAAAATGCAGACTTTAGGCGTTCAAGGGAATATGCTACTCTGGATCAGCAATTTTCTCATCCAACGGTTCATCACTACAAAGTATAATAATCACCTCTCTAAATACCAACAAACACATCGAGGTTTACCACAGGGTTCTGTACTCAGTACCATTCTCTTCAATATCTACATTAATGATCTACCTAAGCATATAGAAAAGCTCGAAACGAAAACCCTACTTTTTGCTAATGATGTTGTAATATGGGTCTCCAAACCGAAAAACCAAAGTCAACAATTAATAACCATAGCCCAACAATCACTAATACAGTTAGAGAATTGGACATCCCAGAACTTAATGAAGATAAATATACAGAAAACAAATTATCAACTATTTACATTAAGAAAGAAACCACTACCCATCACTCTGAAATTGGAGGGTGAATTATTAACTCAAACACATGAAGCAAAATATTTAGGAATAACTCTGGACACAAAATTAACATGGAAGAAACACATGGAGAATATATGTACAAAGATAGAAACAAGGTTACCATTATTAAAACGATAGCAGGGAAAAAGTGGGGTTGCAACACACAAACCCTAAACACCTTCTACCAAATGTACATAAAACCTGTACTTCAATATTGTGAAGAAATCCTAGTAACTACAAAAGTGGAAAAACTTAATAAATTTCAGAACCAAATCCTCTGTCTGATAACAGGAGCTGTTAAAACAACACTAATCACTGTCATGCAAATCTTAACAAATAACCCAAACATAGCATCTGAAATTGAGAAAACAGCAGTCACACAGTATGAAAAATTTTTAAGGCTACCCCATAATAACTGGACCCAAAGAAAACCACAAGTATGTTTAAAATCTCAGCAAAGCTTCCTAAGCATTGTACAAGAAATCAAACAGAAATTGCAACTTCCACATTCAAAAGAAAATATGCAGATGAGAAACAACCCTCTAGAATTTTTGGAAATTGAATATAACCTTCATTTAACAGAAGACATCAAGAAATCTGAAACTCCTCCATATATTTTAAAACAAATGTCACTGGAAATAATAAATCTAAGATACCCAGCTCCTGAATGGATACATATTTTTACAGATGGCTCCAGCCTACCAAATGACGGTGGCACTGGTGCTGGTGCAGTATGTCCACTTTTTTCCTTTTATCGTAAACTAAACACAAATTCAACAAACTTTGATGGCGAAATTCTAGCAATTTTCTTAAGTTTACAAAATCTTTTATATCACATCCAAAAATTTACAAAAGTTGTAATTCTATGTGACTCCAAAGCAGCCATTCTTGCTATAACACGAGACACAACACCCAAAAGCATCAAAATTATCGAATGTCACAAAATGATAAAACAGTTATCCCGTCTACAAAAAAAAGTTGTACTTCAATGGATTCCGGCCCATTGTGGAGTGACAGGCAATGAAATAGCCGATTTTCTAGCCAAGAAGGGTAGCAAAATTGTTTCAAACCCAACTTCTGCTCCAGTTTCCTTTCACTCTATCAAAAGAATTATCTCAAATAAATACATCAATAAACTTAGAGAAGAATACACCACCAAAACATCTGGAAAGGAATGGGAAAATCTACAAGCTTATGACATTACTGCATTACAAAGAAAATCTGCAGTAGCAACATTCAGACTGCTAACGGGACATGACTGCTTGAATAAACACCTACACAGAATTGGCATAACAGATTCACCTAAATGCCCTTTTTGCAATTTAAATGAAGATATGGAAAGAAACCATCTCCTCCATTGTCCAGCTTTTGTAGAAGAGACCAGCCTTTCTGCTAAATATTGGAGTGCAAGAGAGCGAATGATTTCATTATCAAGTGCTCGACATTAGATACCAACCAACATCATCTACCTTGATTTAATAATCACAAAAACCTATATATATAAACAAACTAGAAATAGGCATTTACCAAAAGCCCACAAACAATGCACTTAAGTTATGGCTGATGATGAACATGACTATGTTTGAAATCGCGATATCATGGAAGCATGAATCCTATGAGGTGAGTTGTTTAAACAATATGTTCTCCGATGAATTTTAATGCACTTACCGTTAATAATAACTTCAGACATCCTAACCAACAAAAAATCGGCACTTTTCAACAGCTTAGTTAATAGAATGTTGAAACTACCATTAAATAAAGAAAATTACAACAGAGAGGTTAAATCATATCAAGTAAAGTAAAGTGATCCCACTACAGGCCATAGGAGACCCTTGGGGTAGTGAGAGGTTAAGGCTCCCACTTTTTCTAGACAATCAGCACTTGTTGTCAGCCCTGCGTGACGGCCACCTTTACCCCCAGAACAAGCACCTGGTACTCATTTCCATTAGAGGCTGAGTCTACCCCAGGGCCATGATGCCACCAGAAGGTTTGGATCAGTTTTAAAAATCCTGACCCCACTGGGACTTGAACCCTCAACCTTCCGGTTTGTAAGCGCACTGCCTTAACCACTACGCTACGGCGTGCCCACATTGCAAAAAATAATGGCTACAGTGAACAAATCAAATAAAATTAAAAGAAAACAAAAAATAAAGAACAATGTACACAATATATTCCAATCAAAAGAAGAATCTGATAACAACAAAAAGAACTGGATAACATTACATATACAGGCAAAGAAACAACAAAATAAACAAAAAAGCATAAAAGATTAAACATAAAATATAAAAATAGCATACAAAAGTGGAAACAAACTAAACAACATAATAAATACTAATATAGAGGAAAAATAATTTCAATAACAAAGGAATATATAAACTAATGTGTAAAGTTTGTAACTAGAAAGAACCAGCAGAAGTTTTGATATCAAATTTAAATAACATTTTAAAGATTTTAAAAATGCATAAGGCAAATCAAGTTATGCAAAATATATAGTAAGGGAAGGACATCATATGCAGGGTATAGACAATACCTTCATAATATTACAAAAAGAATGGAACCCAGCTATGGTAAACATACTGGAGGAGTTGGAGATTTTAAAGAAAGTTTACAACAGTTTGATTTTAAACCAGAATGCACCCAGTATGCACAACCCTATTTACAACATCATCAGAAACCTGTCAGTACCTGGATAGTAGAAGGAGAGTAACAGTACAACCTTCTGCTGAGGAGGAACTCGTCTCAAAACACCTACAATGTTTTAATAATTTTAAAAGTTAAGGAGGCTGCATAAAAGATACATAATATTATTATTTTATATTGTAATATGTTGTAATAACAATGTTTAAATTAAGCGGGCAAAGCGAGAATAGTGGTCTTGCACTGGTTGAAATAGATTTGCAAGTCGCTGACTCGCGAGTTGGAAGACCTGTAGATCATCGAAATATCTGGGCTGTCATTCCATTGGTCTCTAAGAATATCCCCTTTGGGAAAGATTGGTAGTGAGAGATTTCCATCTGGAAGTGTCTCAACTTGGGCCTAGAAATTTCCATTTCCCTCCCTATATAATTTGTGGCAAAGACGGAAGCCAATCAGTGTGTGTTTTGGCAGCGATATATTAAGTGTGAAAAGAGTCATCAAAAACTGTGATATAATTGTGAAACAGATAAACTTTGAAACAAGATTAATTCAGAGTGCAAATTGTGATTAATTTACTACTGATAATTTGTAGCAGTAAATAAAGTGATTTGTGAGATTTTACTCAACATCTGTGTGTGATTATTTACAATGTAAACTACATGAGGACAAACCCAATGCAACTGCTACAATATTACATTTTTATATGCTCTGACTACAACCTCAATGGAATTTTTTCTATTAGTATTGAATCGGCTGGTAGGCTAAGGGTCTTCTGGGCCTGTCGCGCTATGGAATCAGTATTGAATTAGATTTATTTAATAAATTTGGGAATTTTTAACATTATGAGGTTTTATTAATAAGAATTAAATGAATCGTGAATTCTTCTTACCTCATACTTCTGTGTTTTTAAACACAGCACTGCAGTATCAGTGACCATTGTCACGATCCTCAGCTGTTTTCACGACTGTCAATTTTTTCTTTTGCCAGTAATTATCCAAACTGCCATCTGGTGTTCTTTTTGAAGGAATTATTTTCTAAACTGCCATCTGGTGTTCTTTTGAAGGAATTGTTTTCTAAACTGCTATCTGTTTATTTTTGAAGAATTTGTAATCAAGCTCGGTTCGTCTGGAACCTCGAAGTTAATAAGAACTTAATAAGAAATGAACAACAGCAAAGAATTGAATTTAATATTTATGGGAAAGACACACATACTGACAACTACATAAAATCTTCAGGTTTTAATCATGTGTCACATAAACATGCAATTTTCAATAGTCTATTACACAGATTGATAAATATTCCACTTAATGTAGAAGATTTTGATAATGAATATAATCATATTGTACATGTTGCTAAAATAAATGGTTTTGATGAAGACTTAATAAAGAATAATTTAAAGAAATTTAAACAACAGAAAAGGTTACAGGAATACACCATCCTATAACATGATTCCAAGAAAGATGTAAAATTCGAGAAATTTACTTACCATCCTGAAGTTCATAATAAGTTTCAAAAAATTTTCAGAAAATTTAATATAACATTGGCTCCAATTAACAAATTCAGCCTGGGTAATCTTCTGTTAACTAATAATAAAGTTAACACCCCAGACAACAAAAAATCTGGAATTTATCAAATTGATTGCAAAGATTGCAACAGGATATATATAGGAAAAACAAAAAGGAACTTGGAAACTCGTAAAAAAGAACACTTCAGAAACATAAAGAATGGAGAAATTGAAAAATCAGCTATAGCAGCACATAAGTTTATTATAGCATCATAGAATTGAAAAAGAAGCAAAACTTTCAAAACATCTATCCAAACCTTTAGATTTAACAGTTTGGGAAAAGATATATTGACATCCACAAATATACGTGGACACGGAGAAATGAAAAAAGTATAAATGACTATATTCTTATAAATAAAAAACTTTCTTCATGTATACAAGACACGAGAGTGTATAGAGGTAGCGATGTAGGGTCAGACCATTATTTACTTATGTCTAAATTTAACTTATTAAAAAGATGGAAGAAGTTAAAACCTAGAGAGTTAATTTCTAAAGAAACATACAAGTTACATCTGTTAAGAGACAATAGTGTTAAATACCTATATCAAACAAGAATGAATAAATATGTGGAGGAAATAAATGATCAAACATATGGAAACAATATAAATTTAATGTGGGAAATATTGAAAAATGAGTTCAAATCGGATCCCCAAAGCTGTTTATAATTATATACCAAGAGGACGAAGATCACTGGGCCGTCCTATGAAACGCTGGAGGGAAAATTTTCTATAGGATCGTAACAGGCCTTGGCCTAATACTTGGAAGGAAGAAGAAGAAGAAGAATATTGAAAAATATTTTACATAAAGTAGCATCAGAAACTCTAGGGAAAAGAAGGAAGAAATATACGAAAAGGGGAATAGATATTTGGAATGAAGACATAGCAGAAAAAATAAAGGTCAAGAAACAAGCATATCTTTAAATTTCTACAGAGCAGATCTACAGATGATAATATTGAATATAAACGAAAATCAGCTATTGTTAAAAGAGAAATTAGAAGAATCAAGAGAGAGCATTGGACAGATATGTGTCGAATTTAGAACATGATGTACATGGACACCAAGTTAGAGCATATAAAGTTATTAAACATTTAAATAAAAACGAAAAGGACACAATACGGTTAAATCCTATACCTCTTACACAATGGGAACAACATTATACATCGTTGTGGACAAACTTAGAAGAACAAACAATAGCCTTAAGAGAAAATGACCCAAATGTGGATAGTATTAGGTTTGAAGAGCTAATGTTAACAATGCAAAATTTTAAAAACAAGAAATCACCTGGAGCAGATAATCTAAACATAGAATTATTCAAATGTGCATCGATTACATTTATTGTTAAGTTTCTTGAATTTATAAACCTTTGCTGGAAAACGGGTTCTGTTCCAGATGAATGGAAGGATGCAATAACTGTTCCGATATTTAAAAAAGGAAACAGAAGAGAATGTACAAATTATAGAGGAATAAGTTTATTAAATTCAGCTTATAAGATATATGCAAAAATTTTATCATATAGAATAAATAAAATAGCTGAAACAATATTATGTGAGGAACAAAATGGATTTAGAAAGGGTAGGTCCAACTATAGATTGCGTTTTTACAATGGCCCGATTGATTGAGAAAAAAGAAAAGAATTTAATTTACCCACGTATATAGCTTTTGTTGATTATACTAAAGCATTTGATAGTGTAAGTAGAAATAAATTATGGAACATACTAGAAATGAAAGGAATTCCTCAACACCTTATAAGAGCCATTTCAGAGTTTATATATAGAAACAAATTTTAAAATAGACTGCGGAGATAAAATTAGTAGACAAAACATAGAAATAAACCAGTGAGTAAGACAAGGGTGTCCACTGTCACCAGTATTATTTAATTTATACTTAGACCATGTCATAAATGAATGGCAAGAACAAATTAATATAAATAGTGTATTGACAACTCTGCTTTTTGCAGATGATCAAGTAATAATGACAGCATCAGAAAATGCTCTGCAACAATTCCTTTATACATTAAATAATATCTCTCTAAAATACAATTTAAGAAATATCTACATCTAAAACAAAAATATTAGCTCTGAAAAGGAAAATGTGCAATAAGAACAAAAATAGTGATAAATAATGTAATTATAGACAAAGTTCAGAATTTTAATTATTTGGGTTGTCATTTAGGCAATGACAGAAATTTAGATAAACACACTAAAATACAACGATTCAATTATCTATGTGGCACAATTAAACACACTTTATTGAATAAGACTGGAAAAGAAACTATTTTGAAGTTTTACAAAGTATTGGCAGTTCCATATCAAATATATGGATGTGAAACCTGGACATTAACAAAGGCAGATAGTAAACAAATAGAGGCTGCTGAAATGAAGATGTTGAGAGCAATAGCAGGATACCAAAGGACCGATAAAAAAAAAAACGAAGATATAAGAACAGAACATAAAATATTTAATCTCTGTGAAAGAATAACATATTACCATAATGCTTATCTTCAGCACATATTACGCATGAATGAACAGCACATACCAAGAAGAATGTATAATTATAAACCAAAAGGGAGAAGAACGTTGGGAAGACCATTGAAGAGCTGGAAGGACCAATTCGACCTATAATGAGATCGGAACAGGCCATTGGGCCTAATCCTTGTTGTTGATGATGATGATGATGGAAAAGATATATATTCAAAAAAACTATTACTAGAACCATGAACTCCGATATTCCAGACGAACCGAGCTTGATTACAAAGTTCTTCAAAAATACAACAGATGGCAGTTTAGAAAATAATTCCTTCAAAAGAACACCAGATGGCAGTTTGGATAATTACCGGCAAAAGAAAAACATTGACAGTCGTGAAAAAGCTGAGGATGGTGACAATGGTCGCTGATACTGCAATGCTGTGTTTAAAAAAACATAGAAGAATTCACGATTCATTTAATTCTTATTGAATAAGGTGCTCAATATGTTAGAGGTTGAGTTGGCCCCAGGGCAGCGATGCTGCCAGAAGGTTTGGGCCTGTTTAAAAATCCTGACCCCATCAGAGCTTGAACTCGTAATCTTCAGGCTTGTAGCATATTGCCTTAATAAACTATGGTATGTCATACCCAGAATAATATTTTACTGCAACTTAAAAGTGTATCCAATGTAGGCAGATATGAGACCAGTTCTTTAAAAAATATTAATCTCAATACCAGCTCATTCTAAATATTATTATATACAATTATATTAGAAACATGATAATTTTTCTTTTATATTTTGAAGTATGTTTTCAGTATTTGGTACCAGAAACTGCAATAACATTCTAATGCATTTCCATTTCAGAAGTGAATCACAGAAGTACAAAGTTCTGAGTCTGGAACTACATGTAAACATTCCTCAGCCTGGTGAAACAGGCAGTACTGTTGTGTCAGATACTGGTAGCAGCCATAGTTCCTCATCCAGTCCTCTTGGCTCAGTCCAAGGTGAGATTACTTTTGTATTTAATATACTATACTTCTTAAATAAAAAAAAAACTACCATTCATTCTCCAGAAAGAGTTAAAATTGCATATTTATTGATTTCTTGAATTTTTTTTAATTTCTCGGGAAATTTGAATTATGTTTCTCCTTAAGATCATAATAGGCCATCATGCTCTGTATTTACATGGAATATTATGATGAAAACAACTTCTCCTCAGATGGTATGGGTTCAGTACAATCTTCATTAACCAGTGATACCTCTAAAACTGAAATCGGAAGGGACTATAATTTCATCTAATTAAAGAGGTAACCCACATACCAAGTTTCCCAGATATCAAGGCCGAAAATATGATAATCACACTTACAGAGGGTCTCAATAATAGGGGTTAAGTCAGAACTTATTTTGCTTATGTGCAGAATGTTAAAAATATAAAATGAGTACCTGTTATATCAGTCATCCTCAACTAAAATAAAATTTTGTTTGAAAAACAACTGGTACCAGTTGAAAAACAGTAGATGAAACATGGTTTTGAAAGGCCTTCATAGTTGTAACTTCTTGACAAAATTTTTCAAACAAGATTTTATTTTAGTTGAGGATGACTGATATGTCAGGTACCGGTACTCATTTTATATTTTTAATATTTTATTAAATAACCTCAATGGTATTAAATTAATATTAAGAAGCTAAAGCTGTTACTATGATTGAAATCAGTATATTAAAGTACACAACTAAATTATTGTAATCAAATGGTAAAGAGAAAAATTTATGCCTGAACCGGGAATCGAACCCGAACCTTCAGTTTTCCATGCTGATGCTCTGTGGGACCAGTAGAGTAATGTAAAGGAAGGATTTATGCTTGGATGGGAAGGAAGCCTGAATTAGCTCAATGGTTAAGAGCATCAGCACAGAAAGCTGAAGGTTCGGGGTTCGATTCCTGGTTCAGGCATAAATTTTTCTCTTTACCATTTGATTACAACCTCAAAGGTATTTTAAAATGAATTTTAGAAGTATTGATTATGTGTGGAAACTAACAGAACTTAAAAGTTTGTTTCATTTGATAAAATTCTGTCAGTTCAGTTTTCTTATGGTATCATATGTCATTAGATGTTTATCAATTTCATAAATTTTATCAATATATTTTGGTTGACATTTCAAAATACTTATGAAAAGTTTATAGTGCTTTGTTACTGTGTGTGGTCATTTTTTGGAACTAATTTTTTCTTCTTCTTCTTCATTTTCCAAAGAAGTTAAAGAATAACCATGAACGGTGTCTTCCTCAGCAGCTCTTCTCAAATTAATAATCCATCATCAACGTTTACAAAGTCTTCAAAAGTTGGCAGATTTTTTTAAGTAGTTTGTTGAAGTAGTTTTGCTCACAAAAAACCAAGCTTTCCTTGCAAATCTCATGGCCTGAAGGACATTTATTTCTCTTTTATAGATATGAGAACTTGTTGAACGACCTCTTTCCTATAGTAAACTTTGAAATTGTTGATAACACCTTGATCCAATGGCTGCAGTTTACTTCTCGTATTAGCAGGCAAATGGATAAGCCTAATGTGGTCTAAATCAGGCAAATAGTTCTTCAATTGTTGACAAATATCACAATTTTTTATTTCTGCTCCTTTATTCTGCTATTCATATTCTTTAGCGAATATGTGTGAAAATGTCAGATGTCATCCAGGTTTTTTTGTTACTTTGGTTGTTAACAGATACATTTCTAACACCTTTAAAACATCATGGTTTTTTAGACTTCCAATTAAAAGAAGGGACAGCTTTTCAATTCCTGACATATTGGCACACAAAAATATTGTGATGCACTCTTTTCTAAGTTTACCACCATGACAGGACTGACCTTTATAAATATAAAAGTTTTGTTAGGAAGATATTTAAAAATAAACCCAATTCATTTACATTGAAAATGTTATCTGGGAATAATCACACAATAGACCTGGAAGGTCCTGAATAACTGACTACGTATGCTATCATCTAAGACAATGCTTTCTCCACAATTTTTTTTAAAACAGTATAATTCATTCTCTTAAACCCTCCAACCAACAATTATTGCCACACAAATCATTCATACTCAACAGTTTTTCAAATTGTTAGGCCTGTTCCTTAATAATTGGCCCATTTATCGGAATTTTTTATTTGAAAGTTGATTTATCCATGTCAACAAACACTCTTCAAGTTAAGGATATTCCGAAGGATGCCAAGTTCAGGATACTCCGAAGGATGCACTTGTTTTAATTTTCCTTGCCCACACTGAGACCGACTTTTATCCTTGTTCTGGATAATTCTACTTAAACATTTCACAAAGTTCCATTAATATAAACAGACAGTGTACTTAGTTTTTCACCAGCTGATAAAGATTTTTGCTTTCATTTTGACATTTTCAACCAGTAAGTCAATCAACAACAAACTGCAGGAGAAGAGATTAGAACAAAGGTCCTGTTTACAAACAAACACGCCATGGTTTTAAATGCATCCAAAATGACAAATGATAAATTATACATTTTTCCAATTCATTGTCTCAGTTATAATGGTAATAAATTCTAGCTGATTCAATCACAGAAAAAGAGGTTGAAAGTGGTGGGAAAGGAAAGGGAATCTGAGTAATCTTACACAGGTACCACTTAACCAAGGTTTACTATATTTGCAAATTTTTACTGATTTATTATTTCCTAATCAAATTATTTTGAGCCTGCATTATCTTACCTCAATATTAACAGCAGCCAACTATGAAACCCATCTAGCATGACTAGCAACAAACAATACCAGGCACACAAAATAAACTCAAGAGAGGATATGGAAGAAAAATAGTAGAAAAAGTGAACCAACAAATAAAATACATGATTGGAAATATGACAAAGAATATACAAATGATGATAAGAGAAAAAATGAAAACGATAGAGCAATAACAACAAGAACCAGGCTGAACACTCACAGAAAATACTATAAGTGGGACAAACACATGTGTTAACGTAACGCAGCAAGAACAAAGGGTCCAACAGAACTGACCCTGTGACACAGAAGCAAATACAATAGAAGATAGAGAGCAGATGCAAACAGCAGGACAACCAGATGCAAGGTGGCAAACGAAACAATTAACCAAGAGAACCAAGGAAGTGAATGGACAACAGTGGTTAGAGGCAAAAACAGACACCCAAGACAATGAGAAACCGAAGCAGGAAAAGAAACAAACGGAAGAAAAATGGGAACGAGGCAAGGGGAAAACAAAATAAAGGCTGTGGAAAGAAGTGCCTGGTTATATGTCAGAAAACTGGACCAAGACACGACAGAAGTGGATGTTGTAGACTACCTAAAAGAAAATGGAGTGAAGAGAAAAATAAGATGTGACCTGGTGAATGAAAAACCAGGAAGCAGAGCATTTAAAATAGGCATCCCAATGCAAGACCTAACACTAGTTCATGATGGCAATTTTTGGCCAGAAGACTTAATTTGCCGGCCCTTTAGGCAACCCTGGAAGTTTAGAGGCCCGACATCCAGGGATTAACATAATAACATGGAACATAGAGGGCCTGAGGGGAGTTCTGAACCTACCCCTGAAGAACACCTTAGCCAGTTACGATATTGGAGTGCTAATGGAGACAATGGTAAAGGAAGATACAGAATTGAACATCCCAAATTTTTACAACTTTCACGCATATGCAAAATAGTGCACAAAAAAGAGGAAGACCAACAGGCGGGGTATTGTGCATCATTAAACCACAGCTGGCCCCCTTCAAACTACTATTAAGAGAAGAGAACATGTTAGTAATCAGGACAAAGATTGGAGTTATAGTAGCAGCATATTTCAACCCAGACCATACTGCAACAGACATAATAGACAAACTAGGGATGGCCCTTGATCGCAGCAGAGACAAGGACAAGATAATTATTGTGGCAGAATTAAACTGCACGATAAATAGACAAGAAAGAAAATACAAAGAAGTAATGGCATATCTAGTAAATTATGGTTTCACAGTGCGCAACAGACGGCAAGACTGGACATACATAGGTCACAATGGAGCCTAATAATCATGAAAGGCATCAACACAAGTCACACTGCCACTACAATAAAAAAGCACATCCTGGTGAAAATGAACATAGATAACGATAAAACCACCAAAAGAGAAGAAAAGCAAAATACAACACTCAGCAAGACCCTGGACATGGAAATAATCAAGGAGAAAATTACAGAAAAAGACCATGTTGAAAGAGCGATAAGAACAGGAAATATAGACGAGGCAGCCCAATGGCTGACATCAAGTATAATAAGAGGGGCCACCACACAAAACACAAACAGAAGAGTGAGGCCATGGTTTGACACAAAGTGTTATGAGCGAAGAAAACTGACTGGAAATACTACATAAAACTAGAGGACAAATAGCAAGAGCAACCACCGAAGACTACCAACGAGAAAGGAGGATATATAAAGACCTCATAAGGACAAAGAAAAAGCAACACCTGGAGGAAGAACAAAGAAAAATAGTAGAAGAAGCAGAGGAAGACCCATACCGAGCTCTGAGACCGAAAAGACAGAAAATACAGCCCAACATACCCATGGAAACATGGAAAAACACATAAAGGAAGTAATCTGCTCAAAAGAAACAAGACCCATGGCCAAGGCACCTAGGTCCACAGGATGATGAGATCTTCACCTCAGACAGAATCATGAGAGCGATACGAAAAATGAGGAACAATAGAACATCAGGACCAGATGGAATAAGAAACGAGCATATAAAGCAAACAGCACAAGAATACCTACCGATCTGGACCTCTCTCCTAAAGAAATGCATAGAACTAGGAGACATACCAGGCGAATGGAGAAAATAAAAAATCAAACTCCGGGAAAAGAAGACGCATCAAACTCAAATGCATATAGAGGAATAGCATTAGAGCCAGCAACATTGAAACTCCTAACAGGAATCCTAGCCAAAAGGCTAGCAGAGAAGCTCGACCCAATACTACCAAAAGAACAGTTTGGCTTCAGGAGGGGATGATCCACGATCATGGCAGTAGAAAACATGATAGACCAAATAAAGCAGACGATAGAAAAACCCAAAGGAAAATTATATGTGGTCTTCATCGACTACTCGAAAGCTTTCGACCTAGTCAATAGAAGGATTCTAGTAGACAAACTGGAGGAACTAGTTAGTAGAACGAGTATGACGACCTTGATATAAAATATTCTAGCAGGAAACCACAACCAGATAGAAGATTGAATAGGTAAATCCGACTGGCTACCACAGACAAACGGCGTCCTCCAAGGAGACCCGCTCATTTAACGTCCTCACACACGATGTCACAAAAGGAATGGAAGGAACAAGTACGTACTTCTACACCGATGGCATGGCCATCGCAACGACAGATATATACAAACTACAGTCAGCACTAGACACACTAAGCAAATGGGCCGAACAAAACGACATCAAGATAAATGAAAAGAAGACGGAACTGGTAATGTTCAGAAAAGGAGGAAGACTCACTGAGGCAGAAAATATAAAATGCAATGGAAACCTACTCAAGAGGACAAACAATTTTAAATATCTCGGTATCACAATCCAGACAACTGGGAAAAGCTTCAGGATACATATAAGAGCAAGAGCAGTGGTGGCCACTAGAGCCATGAATGAAATCAGGAACATCACACAACTATCGATCAGCACAGCTATGGACCTGTTTCGGCTAAAAACATTACCCATCCTGACATATGGCCTAGAATCAGTAGGAGAATACCTCACATACAAACAGATGGAAGAACTAGAGCTGGTGAAAGCTAGATATCTGAAGAGAGCTCTAGGAGTACCACAGAACTCAAGATTGAGGCTAGTGTATGAGCTCACCAGGGAGACATTTTTGATAGAGGATCTAAGATGCGAGATAATTCTCCCAGCGAATGACGCCTACAAACAGCTCCTACAAGACCTGCACGAGAAGAAGAACAGCATACCGGAGGACTTCTATGCAATGTGTGCAATGCAAGATAGGATCTGGATGGAAGCTAATCATGAAATGCGACACATGATGACAAGATTGGCAACCCATGGCTTTCATCACAAGGTGTGCAGTAAAAAGACCTACCATGATGAACCAAATGACAAGTATGTGTGTATGTTATGTTTGGAATTTTGTGACAGATATCATATTATAAAGTGTAAGAATAGACAGAAATCAATCGCAGCTTACAGTAAAGACAAGTAATGTACTTACCTCCATGCACGGTGTGTGCGCATTTCAACTTATTATTATAATATTAATGTTGATTTGAATCAACATTAATATTGAGGTAAGATATTACAGACTCAAAATAATTTGATTAAAAAGAACCTCAAAATATTACTTCCTAAAATAAAAACATTTCTTACTTCCTAGTTATGCATATAATATATGCTATAAGCTGGATAATTGAGGATTTGAGACCTAATGACAGAGTCAGATTTTTTATTCATATATTAATGTTGAGAATTTTACATTATGAGGTTTTCTTAATAAAAATCAATTGAATCTTGAATTCTTACTTACTTCATACATCTATGTTATTTAAACCAGAACCGCAGTATTGAGGAGTGATGACTCTCGATACCGTGGTTCTGTGTTATGTAACAACGATGTATGAGGTAAGAAGAATTCAGGATTTATATTGATTTTTATCAGATTTTTTAAATTTCCTAAAACCTTATGGTGGCACCATGATACTAGATTGACTAAACCTCTCTGGGGTAAAGGTCCGATCACACAGGGGTGACAACCCAGCTAACATCTCATGCCAATTCACTAAAAAGGTGGGAGCCTTAACCTTCTACTATCCCAAGTCTTCTTAAGGCCTTTAATGATCCCTAAAGGCCCTATGTTGGGGACAAGAGGCTCCATAGCAGAAATTTCCTAACCAAGTTAATTTATTTAATACACAATTGATCTTCTTGGTGATACAATATTAAAATATATATACAGTCAATATGCCCATTTCACCAATAAATGTTTAAAATGGTCAACAAGTTTCTTAGTCAATATCTGGTCTTGAGAATGACAGCTTGGCTGTAGAAACTTGTTGACCATTTTAAACATTTATTGGTGAAATGGGCATATTGACTGTATATATAATTCAAGTTAATTTAGTTATACTTTATTTAGTCTCTCTTGAGTGAGCCTCTTAATTAAGGATGGTAGTTATTATTATAACATTTGAGTTGCATTCAGAAAGTATTGAATAGACAATCTATCTTACCAGAATTAGAAACAATAATGTAATTATTGTTTATTTTTATTTATTTCACTCACCTCATACTTCATAATGCATAGCAGACCCTGGGTTTCTTCACGTAATTTGTGACATTGTCAATGCATTATGAAGTATGAGGTGAGTGAAATAATTAAAAATAAACAATATTAAAGAACCTCATAGTGTTATTTCCTTCTACATAACTTAATAATGTAATTAGTTTCGACTTAGCTACAGATGTCAGCAAGTGGATATGTTGTGGAATCATTTTATCTTTACATTATGCATGTAACAAATGAACATTTTTAATTAATATGAAAATGTAATGTATGACTAATTTTGCTATATTATTTGATTCAGAATATATCTTAATTGTACTGCACTCTTATATTAGACTCTATTTCAACTATAATTTTTTAATAAGTAGAATGAAATTTGACGTTCCTATCGGAAGTTCGAATGGCGTAACGATTACCGCACTGACGTACAGAGTCAGAGATCTGGGGTTTGACTCCTGGTTCTAATGTAATTTTTGTTTCTAAAATAAAAATATAATTTTTTATTTCATTAGAGATAAAAATAACATCAGTAAAATCTCTTCTGAAAAAAAATTACATCTCCAATTCCTATCAATTTTATATTAAATATGTATCTAGTGTTATGTTTCAACAGCTTACTGTGAACTCACAGTATGCTCCATTTCTTTCAGATCTTGCTGAAGTACTTTTTTAAATGTATTTTAAAATCTCTTTCACAATTCATAATTTTATTATTTACAGTATGCATTTTCTATTATTTACTGTATTTTTAGTTCTGGGGGTGTATGGAGATAAGTTTCTCTTTTTTTGTAATAAGCTATGCTTCTGTTTGTACATGTGATGGAGCTTATTTATATTTTTCATCTGCAAAACCATCAGATTAAGTCCTGTTCCGTTTAATTAAAATTACATTGTAATCCATCACCACTTAAACATAAATTGCACTCGAAAATTCGAAAAAAATGCACAACATTTTCGAAAAAATGGGATAAAAAATCAAAAATTTTGAGCAATTATTTTATTTAAATTAATTTTATCAATATAATATTTAAATAGTATTTTTCATAGCAATGGTTATGATAAAAACAACTGATAGAGTAAAAAACTATGATTCTCATTACTTACAAAGATGTTTTATTAAAGTAGCTTCCTGATTAACTTGTGGCAGGTTATTGCAGATTCATGTAATGTTATATCTAACCAACACACCAGCAGCAATATATCCATTAATCATCCTCATCAACGATTGAACAAAGAGACCATCAGTAGACAGTGGCATCCACCTTGGTTCAGTCCAGTCCTCCGACAGTCTACCATCACTGAGGCCACGAGGATGTAAAATAGGAGGAAGAGAAACACCTAAGCTCTCTCGGTTAGGTATTTACAGTCTTCTTTTGCATATTAAGAAATGGTCCATTAAAATGTTCATATACATTAATGCCAAATGTCTGCCATGCATGGAATCCAAAGCATAAAAATTGCAGAAGGTTATATTGGAACACAATCACAGTTATTATTTTGCAAATATAGCTTCAAAAGTCAATAACAAATTACTATACAGTGCTATTATCATTACAATTATGAATAATAAAATATACAATTCTACAAGCATAAAATAAACATTCAAATGTATATATAGTGAGAGAGAGGAATAATGAGTAATAAAAAATAACTTCTTAATATCTTAACAGCATTCTTTGCACACAGTTTTAAAAAATATTGAACTAAAACCATTTTTTAAATCCATAGTCACAGTTCTTGATTTAGAGACATGTATATATAAATATTTGTAAATTATAATTTAATGAATGAATGAGTAGGATCCTATCTTACCTCATACTTTATGTTTTTTTAAACACACAGAACTGCAGTTTTCAAGATGAGTCCCTCTTATTTCCAGCTGATATTATGCCTACCGGATTTTTATTGGAATCTTCATCTACAACGTTGCCATCTGGTGCTGATTTGATGAACTTTGAGATCAAGTCCTGTTCATTGGGAATTTCAAAATTCATGGATCTAAATTTGTTCTTCTGAATATATATCTTCTCCCAAATTGTCAATTCTAAAGGCTTTTCCAAATGTTTTAGAAGTTTGGCCTCTTTTTTAATTTTATGATTCTCCTACAAACTATGTGCTACAATAGCTGATTTTTTTAATTTCACCATTTTTAATATTTCTGAAGTGTTCATTTATGCGAGTGTCCAAATTCCTTTTTGTTTTTTCCTATGTATATTTATTGCAGTCTTTACAACTACTTTGATAAATTCCAGATTTTTTACTCTCTGGGGTATTCACTTTCTTATTGGTTATTACTAGATTACCAAGGCTAAAATTTATTTATCAGTGCCAATGTAATATGATTTGAGGGAAGTAGATTATACAGGGAATGATTGGAAAGCATTAGCTCAGGATAGGGATGTATGGAGAGCTTATGTCCGTGCGGCCATGAACCTTCGGGTTCGATAGTGCCAGTGAGTAAGTAAGTAAGTAAGTGCCAATGTAATATCGAATTACTTGAAAATTTTTTGAAATCCGATTGGGATGGGGCTTTTTGCAAAATGTTCAGGAGATTCCCGGGATGAACATAGGCTATAAAAGAGTTGTGATACTCAACTCCTACACCTTTAAAAAGTAGCTTTTTTGATGCTTAAATGACCTGACCTGACCTGGCTGCCATACTGTTCATCCAATTGTGATGGGGATTTTTGCAAAATGTTCAGGAGATTCTCGGGATAAACTTAGGCTATAAGAGAGTTGTGATACTCAACTCCTACACCTTTAAAACTCACCCTTTATGGTGAAAAACTTGAAAAGCTCCCTTTTTGACACTTAATGACTTACGCTGCCTAAACCATAACAAATACACAAAATTAATGTACATAGAATTGAATATCTCAAAAAACTCTACAAAAAATGTCTGTGACAGCATATGTTTACCTTTTACAATAGCCATTTTTGTCTTTCATTGATGCCAGGAAGATCAGAATAAGTAAATTTCCGGGCAAGTGTGCGCTGCCATACCGTTCATCCGATTGTGATGGGGCTTTTTGCAAAATGTTCATGATTTTCCCGGGAAGGTTATAGGCTATAAGAGAGTTTTAATGCCCAAGCCCTTCACCCTTAAAAATCCCCCTTATAGTGAAAAAATGTGAAAAAAGTAACTTTTTGTACATTTAAATGGCTTATGCTGCCTAAACCATAACAAATTCACCAAATTAATATACTTAGCATTGAATATCTTGATAAATCTCTACAAAAAAGTATGTAATATCATATGTTTGTCTTTTACGGATAACTCACAATAACCATTTTTGTCTTTCATTGATGCCAAGAAGATAATGATAACTAGGTTCCCGGGCAAGCGTAGCAGCACACGGTGGGTATTCTTGTACGGATAACTCGAAATAACAAATTTTGTCTTTCAGCTCATTTATGCCAAGTACATCGGGATACGTAGATTCCTGGGCAATGCCGGATAATCAGCACAGGATTTCTAAAAATAATTATGCTAGGGCTTTACTTATAGTGATTGCTTGAATATTAAATTTTGGAGGATGAAATTTTATTTACTATTTGGATTGTATGAAAGGTAGTTTGGAAATAGAATTAATTAGTTTATTGGTACTTTTAGCTGCAATAACGAAGAGAGCAAATTTATAATTATTTTTCCATTTACTTATTCAATTAAACATAAAGACACAATTTTTATCTTTCAGCTAATTTATGCCAAGAAGATCGAGATAAGTAGTTTCTTGGACTACACCGGGTAATCTGCATAGGGTATCTAAAAATAATAATATAAATTTATAATCATTTTTCCTTTTACAGTATTTACACGTGTATAGGCCACACTTTTTTACCTAAAATATAAGTTTCAAAATTAGGGTGCAGCTTATATATGAAATAACTAGAAAACATGCTTCATTTTAGAACAATTTTATTGTCAATGCTGCTGAATTACAAGGTCGTGACGTGTCATAAATCACCTTATTCTTGGCTATCTTAAGGCCTTCAAACTGAAAATCCATCTCCCCTTGTTTTCCGTACATAATCCAGGAGAACTCTTTCTAACTGTAGATATTTTTCTTCCTTTCCGTGGAAAGATTGTTGATGTTGTGATATGTTTTCAAGTACATGTTTTGTTTTGATCCACCATTGCACATTTTTTTTTTGTCCATATCAAACTTTCTTCCTGCTGTCCTATTTCCATGTTCTGCAGCATAGCACACCACTTGTAGCTTGAATTTAGAAGTATAGCTTGCTCTGCACCAACCCATGTTTACACACAGTGAACAGGAATGACAATGAATACTGTACCTACCAAGTGACTGTCCCTTTTACCCTTGTGTTAATGACTAAGCCACAGTCTGAATGTACCGTTACATAGCCAGCAACAGAAACTTTGGAATTTACAACATTGCCAGATTTAAAAATGGTGTAGGCCTACTTCTGTCTTTTGCACTGCTTCTTAGTGAAAATATAGGACAAATATTTTTTCCCTAATTTATAATCGCAAAACTTAGATGCGGCCTATACACGTGTAAATACGGTACTTATTCAACTAATCACAAAAACACATAATTTATTTAGGCGTAGCAGCGCACGCTGGGTATTAGCTAGTTTGTTATATATTTCAGGATGATAAGTTTTTTTTTAAATTCCCCGGTTATCATTTGACATTTCTGGTGTTTTCTCCTGGTATGGCATACTTGTAACCCTCTTCTGAGGTTGGGGCGCCTGGAGGGCAGAGTTACGCTGCCCCAATGATATGAGAGTTAATGATGATGGTAATGATGCTCCATGCCTTAAACTAATTAGGGAATATGATATTGTTGATAATTATGGCTAGATGGTGTTCGGGGACCATTTGGGCCTTATTGTTTCCTGACATTTATCTTACAGGTGAGGAAAAACCCCGAAAAACCTCACCCAGGAAACTTGTCCCAACCGCGGATCGAACCTGGGCCCACTGCATGACAAGGCAGCACATTACCTCGAGACCACAGATAGTAATTTTCTTGAATTGTATTCCTTTCTTGAATCAGATTGCAGGGTGGTGTATTCTTTTAATCTTTTTTGTTATCTGATTTTCTTTAATTTATTAATAACTATTTCTTTTCCAAAACCATTTAAATTAGCTATGTTTAAAATGTTATTGTATTCTTTTTTAAAATCTTTTTTCATTTAGTGGAACATTTAATAATCTATATATCAAACTGTTGATAATTGCATGTTTATACACAATATGAAGACTTTATAATTGTCTGTATGACAATTATCCCATATTTAACTTTGAATTTAATTTAGTGTGTATTACAGGTTTGATCGGAGTATGTCATTACCATTAAATTCGCCAATGTCTGGGATTGAAAGTTCATATGATAGCGGTTCTTCTGAAGGACGTGATGTGATGAGACATTCTCCAGTGAGAAGAATGGATTTTGCCCTTTGTGAGTTATAACTGAGATTTTGAAAATTAAATTCTCCAATACAGTTATTATTTATTAAATAGTGCTGATGAATACTAGAAGTCACAGTTAAATTTCTTACATAATAATATATTGTTATCAAACTTAATAAATTTTAATTTACTTTAAGAACTTTTATTGTCAAGTCCTGATTGCCAGTACTTTTAATGTATAGAACTTCATTACTTAAGAAGTTTGTCACCAGAAACCTCTGTAAACTAAGCAAATTTCTCAGCAAATCAAATTTATGGTCTGATTTTTACGGAATATATATATTTATTTTGTTTAATTGGAGATACTCAATTTCTGATGCCAACTTACTTAAAAGTGTCAGACTGCAGTGAAAACAAATCTTGCATAACCATTAGAGCACCTGTTGCATGTTTTTGTTTAATTTGTTACAATTTAAATAATATCTAATTAATTTTTCCATTACTTTATTAAAAATATTGGAAATGTGTGCTATTATGCGTTACAGGGACTCTTGACGCCCCAACTCCTTTATAAAAATGTTAAACTGAAAATATATATAACTGTTATTCTACCAGTTATATTATATGGTTGCGAAACATGGACTCTTACTTTAAGGGAGGAAAGGAGATTACGAGTATTTGAGAATAAAGTTTTTAGGAAAATTTTTGGAGCAAAGGGAGCTGAACAGACAGGTGAATGGAGAAACTACATAGCCCTAACAGTGAACTACATAGTCTTTATAGGAAGCCAGATATAATAAGAACAGTTAAGTCTCATAGACTGCGATGGGCACGAATGGGGAATGAAAGATGTGCATGGAAGCTTCTTGTTGGAAAACCAGAGAGAAAATGCCCAGTTGATGGACCAAGAATGAAGTAGGAGAATAATATTAACAGTGATTTGAGGGAAGTAGATTATACAGGGAATGATTGGAAAACATTAGCTCAGGATAGGAATGTCCGTGCAGCCATGAACCTACAAGTTCGATACTGCCAGTGAGTTAGTTGGTTATTAAAAATATTAAAAAATTAAATCAATATATCTTATAGGATACATTACCAATTTAAGGATTCATTTAATTGTATGGTATACACTGCGGCGAAGTAAACATGTAGTTTATTTATTTTTAGTCTGATCATCTTACCTCAATTTTAATGTTGATTTGTTCTTGAACATGTTTCAAAACAATTCTGTTTTATCGTCAGCTTGTCCAGACTGATTTGATTTATGTTGCATTATGTTGCACAACCTGGATGTTGATGTCAGCTCCATCCTGTGGTTGGTCAAAGAACCTCCAAACGAGGTCACGCTCCGTTGGTATTTCAAAATTCATAACTCTGTTTTTGTTCTTCTGAATATAAATTTTTTTCCCAAATAGTCAGCCAGCTCTTTTGTAATTTCTAACTGTTATAATAATTTAGTGTCTGAATTTATATTATGTTTTTCAGACCAAACATGAGCAGCAACTGCGATTTTTCTATTTCCCCATTTTTAATATTTCTTATGTGTTCTTTGGTTCTAATTTTTAGGTTTCTTTTTGTTTTTCCTATATATATCTTTTCACAACCTATGCATTGAATTTCATATATATTCCTGGCTTTTTATTTTTATCAGTTTTTTTTCATTTTTGTTGGTTTTTATTAGTTTATTTAAACTGTAGTTATTTTTCAGTGCTAATTTAATATTAAACTTCTCAAATATCTTTTGGAATTTTTTGTGTACCCAAGGGTGATATGTGAATTTCCTATATTTTTTCATAGGTGGTTCTTCTTCTTCAAGAGTATTTCTGTTTATCATTTTTTGTTTTTTGTACTTTTCTATCTTTTTATGTACCATTTTTTCATCAAACCCGTTTTCTCTTGCTACTTTGATTATGTGTTTTTTCTCATGTTTGAAATCTTCTTCGTTTAAGGTAAGTTTACCAATCTATGAGTTGAACTATTACAGGCTGCTAATTTATGTCCAATTGGATTGAACCCTGTTGATTTAATAAAATTTTCCGTATGAGTTTCTTTCCTATGAATCCCAAATTCAGTTTTTCTTTTTTCTTCGTTTCTGACCAATTTAAGATCCAAAAAAGGTATTTGTTTATTTTCTTCTATTCTTTGGTAAATTTGATGTTTGTACTCTGTAAATTTAACAGTTTTAGGGAATCTTCTACATGTTTTTCTTTTACAATACAAATTATATCATCTACATATCTATTCCAAAATTTAAACATTCTGAGATGTGCTTTAGTGATTTTACATTCAAAATCGATCAGAAATAAATTTGCCAGGAAAGGTCTAGGATAACAATAACAACAAACAACAAAAATTTGGAAAACAAATTACTTAAACTAGAAAAGAATACACACTATAAAATAATCAGTAATCTGGATATTCAAATATATTTGTTACATATCACACTGTCTAAAATATTAGGAAACATCATGTGGGAAAACCTAGAAAATAATTTTTTCACTTTTTTGAACCTAACCATGAAAAAGAAAATTGAGAAACAAAAGAAAAAGATAAATAATTTGTTGAATAAATCAAACGAAAGGGAAAGGAAGAACATACCAAATAAAGTCAAACATCAGAAAAAATCCAGAAATGAAGAAAAATCATAATCCACCAGAAATTATGTTAAAAATTTTTCAAAAGCAACCTTTAACCTTGAAGAAACAAAATTGTTAGAAAAGGGTCTAAAACAGCAATAGATTATTCCAATAGAATAGAAGAATACATAGTGGACATCGAAAATTCAATAGAAGGGTTAGTTACAGAAGAAAAAATAATCATCAGAAAAAAATGTGAAGAAATTTTTTGAATAAAATAAAGAACAAGTAGAAACCCAGTTTGTAAGAAAAATTTAAAAACACTCAAAGAAATAAATAACAAAAATGTTGTATATACAAAATCATATGAGGGTAACCAAGTCATAATTCTGGACAAAGAAGATTATCAAAATAGAATGGAAAAGCTTTTGAAAGAAGAAGAATATGAAAAATTAAGAAAGCTCCCCTACCAAAAACCATAAAAAAAGTAGAAAACTGTCTTAAAAATGTTAAAATTCTATCTGAGAAATAAAAATTTCAATTAAAAGTGAGCAACACAAAAAACCGTAATATACATGGACTTCCAAAATTCACAAACTTGGAAACAAAATGAGGCCAATAATTAACAATATTGGATCACCAACCTACAAAATTTCAAAATGGCTGAATAATGAATTTAAAAGAATTAATAATTTTGAAAGTCTGCAGATGGAAAATTCATTGGAATTAGTTAAGAAATTAGAAAAAGTGAAAATCGAATCTACAGATAGATTAGTTTCCTTTGATGTCGTTTCATTATTCACAAATGTACTGAAACAAAAAACTTTGGAGATATTGAACAACTGGTTAAGTAAAAACAACATAGATAGAGAGATCAAAGAAGATTATTTGAAATAACTGAGTTATGCATTGACCAAATGTTTTTTACATTCAATGGGAATTTCTGTAGACAAAAATCAGGGCTCTCAATGGGAAACCCATTATCACCTTTCCTGGCAAATTTATTTATGATCGATTTTGAATGTAAAATCACTAAAGCACATCCCACAATGTTTAAATTTTGGAGCAGATATGTAGATGATATAATTTGTATTGTAAAATAAAAACATGTAGAAGATTCCCTATAACTGTTAAATTTACAGAGTACAAACATCAAATTTACCAAAGAAATAGAAGAAAATAAACAAATACCTTTTTTGGATCTTAAATTGGTCAGAACGAAGAAAAAAGAAAAATTGAATTTGGGATTCATAGGAAAGAAACTCATATGGAAAATTTTATTAAATCAACAGGGTTCAATCCAATTGGACATAAATTGGCAGCCTTTAATAGTTCAACTCATAGATTGGTAAACTTACCCTTAAACGAAGAAGATTTCAAACATGAGAAAAAACACATAATCAAAGTAGCAAGAGAAAACGGGTTTGATGAAAAAATGGTACATAAAAGGATAGAAAAGTACAAAAAATGATAACAGAAGTACTCTTGAAGAACAAGAACCACCTATGAAAAAAATATAGGAAATTCACATATCACCCTTGGGTACACAATAAATTCCCAAAGATATTTGAGAAGTTTAATATTAAATTAGCATGGAAAGAAACCATCTCCTCCGTTGTCCAGCTTTTGTAGAAGAGACCAGCCTTTCTGCTAAATATTGGAGTGCAAGAGAGCGAATGATTTCATTATCAAGTGCTCGACATTAGATACCAACCAACCATATTAAATTAGCACCGAAAAATAACTACAGTTTAAATAAACTAATAAAAACCAACAAAAATGAAAAAAACTGATAAAAATAAAAAGTCAGGAATATATATGAAATTCAATGCATGGGTTGTGAAAAGATATATATAGGAAAAACAAAAAGAAACCAAAAATTAGAACCAAAGAACACATAAGAAATATTAAAAAATGGGGAAATAGAAAAATCTGCAGTTGCTGCTCATGTTTGGTCTGAAAAACATAAATAAATTCAGACACTAAATTATTAAAACGGTTAGAAATTACAAAGAGCTGACTATTTGGGAAAAAAATTTATATTCAGAAGAACAAAAACAGAGTTATGAATTTTGAAATACCAACGGAGCATGACCTTGTTTGGAGGTTCTTGGCCAACCACAGGATGAAGCTGACATCAACATCCAGGTTGTGCAACATAATGCAACATAAATCAAACCAGTCTGGACAAGCTGACGATAAAACAGAATTGTTTTGAAACATGTTCAAGAACAAATCAACATTAATATTGAGATAAGATGATCAGACTAAAATATTATAATTAAAATAACCCCAAAATATCACTTCCTAAAATTAAATATTAAACATGTACTTATTTTAGGAATTCTCACTATGAGGTATATTCATTAAGGTAGAATATTTTTATCACTCACCTCATATTGTTCTTCTTATTTGATTATAACTAGTTTCGGAACATAGTTTTCTGTTCCATCCTCAGTATCGTCACGACCGTTGTTCTGTCATCTTGAAGAGCTGTCCTTCAAGACGACAGAACAACGGTCATGACGTTACTGAGGATGGAACAGAAACTATGTTCCGAAACTAGTTTATAATCAAATAAGAAGAACAATATGAGGTGAGTGATAAAAATATTCTACCTTAATTAAACATGTAGTTGCTGGAGTGAATTTTTAATTACAGATTTAAGGTAAACCCCCACTTCTAATAGTTTAGATTTTGCTGATTTTTGGAGAATACCTTCTTTGTTTTATTTTAATAGCATATAGTGAGTTTTGTTTTGAAACATTGAAAATTGCATCTGCTAGAGCAGTTGTGTATTGTTAAAGTCCAGGTAGATGGCAAGTGAACTGGACCATATTGTCCAGCTCTTTGTGTCATCAGGTACAGTACATAGACACCGACCCCTCACTCATAGCGCTTAAACTAAGAATAATGCATGTACCGTCCCTTACTTTTACAGTACAGACACATGTACACGTACAATACAGTAAATTTAAAAACTTCAGTCAGTACGAATGTGTTAAGTGACTCAATTCACAATGTTGAAACGCGGAGTGTATACCAGTTTAACATTAGCAAAAAAAAAGTTGTAGTGCTCAGGGAAGTAGAAAAAGGAACAAAGAAAAAATGTGATATTGCCAAGGAATATGGAATACTACATAAAGAATAAAGAAAAAAATAATGGAGAGTTGGAATCTACAAAGTGGTGGAAGTTGATAAGTGTGTGTTCAAATGGTTCAAACAGTCGCATGATCATAACATACTATTAAGTGGCCCATTAGGGCATGCCAAGGCCGAAGAATTTGCAGAAAAGTTGGGCATCAAAAATTTTAAACCAAGTGGAGGTTGGGTCAGTGGTCTTCAGGAAAGAAAAAATATGTAAAATAAAAGGGAGACTAACAGAGCATTATAATCACAGTATTTGCATGAAATAAATTTATTTCAGGTTACAGTACTATCTAAAATAAAGTGTCTTTTGTTAATTTGAAGTTTCAATAATTCAAATTTTTAAAAGCTCCCCCTTGAGTTCAAATTAAAAAGTGTCCACTCTATCTCAAATACTATTGTCTAAGCAAACTCACTCAAGTTTAATAATATAATTGATACAAGAGTACGGCAATCATTGTTTTGTAATACCATAAAATCTGTAATGTGATAACACTATAAAAATCAATAATGATTAATATTAACATTACAGCATTAATACTGTGACATCTTAATATTCATTTGCCATACAAACACTAATAATATTTAGTATTATAACAAAATTCACTCACAAAAATACTAAGTTCAAACTACAAATTTGGTGGGTGAAAGTGAAAGCAAGGTAAGTTTCTTCCTTTATCTTTCTTAACCTTTCTTTCATAACCATATATATTTTCTAATGTTTTTATTGTTTTCAGAAACAGAACCTTGTATTTCAAAAGCATGCTTTTTAATGCTTTGGTATAAAAATATGAATTATTGTTTTAATTTTCTTATAAGTAGACTGGCCTTTTTCTATATTAATTATTTATTTTAATCTGCAAAGCTACCATACATTTACACATTGTTATTAAGAGGCTACTATAATCCTTCAATCTTACTTCCTGCAGAATAAGATTGTTAATATAACCAAATTATGAAATAGTTTAGTTTAGTTGAGGACAACTGACTTACCAGGTACAAATTTGATATTTAACATCTTATTACATAACCTCAACTGTGGTTTAATATGAATTTTAAAAGTGTTCCTGCAGAATGTAATTAAATTCTCTGTCAAGATTAGAATGAGTCAGTTTTTAGAGTTAAGAAGTTTCAGCAACTGCCTTTGTGGTATAATGGAGAGAATGTCTGGCTACTATCTGAGGACCCCAAATTCTATTCCTGGCTATACCATAGAATTTAGTATAGGGTTTGAAAAAGAACTTCACTCGGCTTTATGAGGATAATGGATAATAGATAACTAAGATAATTTGCAGTACTCTTTACATCAATTAAATCAGTTATGCCAAGAATTTAATTTTAAAATATCGAAAGAAAAAACAAAAATAATAACATTTTGGGGAAATGATCATATAAAATCAAAAATCATATTAATCGACAAAACTCTAGAACAAGTAACAAATTTTAATTATTTGGTTGTAATTTTACTATAAACACAAAAACTGAAAGAGACATAAATATGAAACTGTCGAAATTTCAGATGATATGCGGAACTATACATAAAACATTAAAGAACCAAACAGAAGAAATACTAGATTGAAGTTTTATAAAACATTGGCAGTTCCTACATTACTTTATGGAGTGAAATTTGGATAATGACAAAAAAATTACAAAGAATACAAAGCATAGAAATGAACTTCCTTAGAAGAACAAAAGGCTGCACAAGATTGAATTGGTTAAAGAATCAAGATATAAGAACAGAGTTAAATATGTACATATATATATATATATATATATATATATCCATTGAATGATAAAATCAAAGAATATAGAGATAAATGGTTTAGACATGTAGAAAGAATGAATATAACAAGATTACAAAAAGCAGCATTTAACTACAAGCCAAGAGGTTCAAGGAATATAGGAAGGCCAGTGAAAAGATGGACAGCACAGCTGTGAGGTGAAACTAGCCCATGAAGTGAAAAAGAAGAAGAAGAAGATGAAGATAACTAAGAAGTATGTAAGTTAGTTGAAACAAAGGTTGATGGATTGCACCATGCTAACAAAGTGACTGATTTATATTTGAAGAGAAAAATTATAAGCTCAGACTGGGGTTTGAATGCAGGATGTTTGGCTTTCTAGGCCAATGCTCTATGGGTCTGAGCATATAAGTTTTCTCTTCAAGTATAATTTGTCATTCAATGAGAAGTATGAAATCAATAATAAAAATATTGAAAAAAGCCCTGCTGGCTTTTTAAGTAGTGTTTAAATTCCCAATAAATGTTTTTTTAACCCATTTGCCTCAGAAGACGAGGTACACTCGCCAGCTGTTAAATGGTCATTAATTCAGAAGACGAGATACATTCACTTAACTATACCTGTTATATATTTTGCAATTGT
>JASPKZ010008838.1:0-86179 GCA_030220185.1 Diploptera punctata | reverse complement strand
AAATGTGTCTACAATCGTACGTGCAACCAGTGTCCTTTAATTAACAAATAAAAGCACATTTATTAAAATTTATCTAGCGTAGTCTGCGCCGGCAGCTTTTTGCTATCCCAGTAGATAATAAAGGAACCTCAACTCTCCCAATTCCAACTGAGCAAGCTAGTTCTCATACATGGAGATTCTTTCCATTAATGGCGCCCCATAAATCCATCGTCACTCTTTACTTTTTATCCCTTATTAATCTTCTTAATATTAAAATATTTCATATTATAGTAGGCAAGACGAATACAAGATGAAGTCACAAAACAATGGCGGTTACCGGTCCTTTTATGAGGTAGTGAGTCCTTGCACAAACAAATAAGAGGAGTTAAAGGAGAATACAAAGAGCAGAAATTACTTTTCTAAGAAGGGCCAAAGGATGCACAATATGAAGAAATAAAAAGTGAATTAGAAATATATCCAATAAATGATAGAATTCAACAACACAGCGTCGGTTGGTTTGAGAATGAATGGGGGAAAGAAAATAGATTGCCCAAGATACCATATCACTATATACCAAAGGGATTAAGGGCTGTAAGCTGAAGAGACGGAAAGATAATCGTTGTGAATTCTGAACAGGCAAATCACCTATACCTTGAAGTGAAGATGATGATGATTAATATAGGGTTATAACATTTGTTTTATTCAATGCCACGAGTTTGACCATTTCTGGTATTCTCTCCTGGCATTTGAGTATTGTAATCAACAGGTTGAGGTTGAGGCGCCTGGAAGGCGGGGTTACGCTGTCCCATTGACATGATGATGGCAATGCTCTGCCAGGAGAGTACTTAATCCTAAACTTAATCTAATGAGAGTGAATATGATAAATGCGCTGGTTGCTTAGTATGATTTGGGAAAAAGAAGCTCTTCCAGATGAATGGATGGAATCAATTATCGTACCAATTTATAAGAAAGGAGATAAAAATGATTGCAACAACTACAGGGGCAACTCATTACTTTCAACTTACTTACTCACTGGCACTATCGAACCAGTACGTTCATGGCCGCGCAGACATAAGCTCTCCATACATCCCTATTCTGAGCTAATGCTTTCCAATCATTCCCTGTATAATCTACTTCCTTCAAATCATAGTGAATGTTATTCTCCCGCCTCATTCTTGGTCTACCAACTGGGCGTATTCCTTCTGGCCTTCCTACAAGAAGCTTCCATGCAAGTCTTTCATTCCCCATTCGTGCAACATGTCCTGCCTATTGCAGTCTATGAGACTTAACTGTTATTATATCTGGCTTCCTATAAAGACCACGTAGTTCATTGTTATGAAGTCTTCTCCATTCACCTGTCTGAGCATCTCTAATTCATCCAAAAAACTTCCTAAGTACTTTATCCTTTCCTCCCTTAAAGTAAGGAGTCCATGTTTCGCACCCATCATAATATATACTGGTAGAATAATAGTTTTATATATTTTCAGTTTAACGTATTTTGAAAGGAGTTGGGACATTCAAAATTCCCTGAAATGCATTAATAGCACTCATTTCCAGAATTGAGCCTATGTTTAATTTCTTTGTGCATCTCATTCCTACTTGCGATTATTGTTCCTACGTATTTGAATTTCAGCCACTTTCCTCAAAATTTCCCTCATTTGTCATTAGCTGTCCATTTCCATTACATAATGTATTTCTACGTGTGACCATATATTTAGATTTATTGATATTTACTTCCAGTCATAATTTCCTAGTTGTTACTCAATAGTGTGTGTGTGTGTGTGTGTGTGTGTGTGTGTGTTGTCCTTTATTATCTCCTCGCTATCGGCCAACAATACCTACATCATCAGCATAAACTAACAGCTTATTAATACCATTGAGTTGTAAGCCTTCCTCATTCTCTAAAGATTTAATGACATGCTCTAGTACAAAATTAAATAGTAGAGGAGTGATAGTGCATCTCCTTGCTTCAACCCATTCTGAATTTCAAAATAATGTCCGAAAACTGAGATTGTGGCCTACACGCACCCTACTCTTTGTGTCATTTAGACACATTCGTATAAGTCTAACTAACTTTTTGGGAATTCCAAACTCCAGCAGGATACTATATAACTTCTCCCTCTTACTTGAATCATATGCTTTTTTGAAGTCTACATATAGTTGATGAACAGTACCATTATATTCCCATATATTTTCTAAAATCTGTCTTATACTAAAAATCTGATGTTGTAGACCTGTTTCTTCTAAATCCACATTGATGATCTCCTAGAATGTCATGAATATAGGTAGTAAGTCTGCTGACTAATATATTTGTTAGAATTTTGTACGAAGTTGAAAAGTAATGAGATGCCCCTGTAGTTGTTGCAATCGGTTTTATCTCCTTACTTATAAATTGGTACAATAATTGATTCCTTCCATTCATCTGGAAGAGCTTCGTTTTCCCAAATCATACTAAGCAACCAGCGTATTCTGTCCATCAATTTTTCTCCCCCCCCCCCGATTTTATCAGTTCTGCTGGGATCTCATCTGAACCTGATGCTTTATATATCTTCAATTTTTCAATCACCATTTCAACCTCTAATGTACTTGGTTCTGCGACTAGCATTTGGTGCTGTCTGTAAATTATCCTGCTCAATATCCTGTTCTGCATGTACATTTAATAGCTCATTAAAGTAACTTTTCCATCTATTTAATATACTCCTGGAATCTACAATCCTTTCCCCATTTTCATTCCGAATTACGTTTGTTCTAGCCTGATACCCTTTCTTCTCTATACTAATTCCCTGATATAATTCTCTAATGTTCCAATATTTTGCATTCACTTCAAGATCGATAATCTACTTTCTCAGATATTCCCTCTTTTTACTCTTCAGTAACTTGGTGGTTTCCCGTCCAATAGTACCCAATTGCTCTAAAGTTACCTCATTAGGCTCGTGTACCATTTAATTTTTGCTAGCTTTCTTATCTTTACAATGTCGGCACATTCCTCATCAAACCATTTCTTGTTTTGCCTCTTTTTTAAACAACCAATGCTTTCTGATGCTGACAATTTAATAGTATCTCTTATAGCCTCTCATTCTTTATTTATATCAGTTTCTTCTTCGTTTGCCACATTGTCATCTGAAGGATTCCAGTACATCAAATCTATTAGCAATTTTGGTATTTGGTATTCTTGCCCTATTTCATCATTTATCAAGTTTTTTATTTCAAATTTTACAGAATCATCTTTAACGTTTGTTCCTCTTATAAGCGATAGCCGTTGTCTGATTTTCACTCTGACCAAATGATGATCCGAATTGCAGTCTGTCCCTCTAACTGATCTAACATCGATGATGCTACTGTGCCAGCATTTATCCACTACTACATGATCTATCTTGTTCCGAGTTTCTCCATCTGTGGACGTCCAAGTGTATTTATGGATATCCTAATCCTGAAATGTTGTGCTCTTAACAATGAGATTCTTTGATGTGGCAAATGTGACTAATCTAACCCCGTTGTCGTTACTATCTTCATGAAGACTGAATGTGCCTATTGTTGGTTTGGATATATCTTCCCGCCCCACTTTTGCATTAAAATCTCCTAAGACAATTTTCATATGATATCGTGAAAGGCTATCAAATAAGCATTCTAATTCTTCATAGAACTCATCCTTGATCTTGTCATCTTTATCTTCTGTGGGGGCATGTACATTTACAATTATAAAATCATGTCGTTTACCCTTTAGAATTATGTATGATATCCTATCACTAACAACTTAATATCTCGGATAGCGGATAGGAACCTCCTTCTGACTAAAAAAAACCCGTTCTAAATGCAGTCTTTCTGCACCCCCATAGTATAATGCAAAGCATCCTGATTCCTGACTACCTTCTCCTGGCCACCTAACTTCCTGTAAAGCGACTATATCCAAGGGCGATTTATCTAATTCCCGCGTTAATATCTCTAGTGCCCCGCTTATTGTATAAAGTCCTAACATTCCATGTTCCTAGGAACATGTCCTTGTGTTTGAGCCTTTGGCATGGGTTCCCTGAAGTAGTCCCCGCCCGGAGATCCGAATGGGGGACTATTTGATCTCCGGAAAATGTTACTCCAGTTGAACCCATGTTCGTATTTCTTGACGGTTGTATTTTTACGGTGAAAGATCGTCACTCTTTCGACCAAGGTACTTTTTTCGTCTGCCTTATCATCTTCGGCCAGTCCGGCATGGGTAACCCTATCGGCAGCAATGCTACCGCCGGCATAGCTTTAGGATCATTTAAGCACGCAAGCCACTCCAACACGACAAGGTAAAGATACCATGGAGGGCATTACTTTCAACTTCGTACAACATTCTTACAAATATATTAGTAAGCAAGAATTACTCCATATATTGATAACATTCTAGGAGATCGTCAATGTGCATTTAGTAGAAAACAGGTCTATAAACAGATCAGATTTTTAGTATAAGACAGATTTTAGAAAATATATGGGAATATAATGGTACTGTTCATCAACTATATGTAGACTTCAAAAAAGCATATGATTGAGTTAAGAGGGAGAAGTTATATAGTATCCTGCTGGAGTTTGGAATTCCTAAAAAGTTAGTTAAGACTTATACGAATGTGTCTAAAGAGACACACAAGAGTAGGGTGCGTGTAGTGAGCAAACAGTTTTCGGACATTTTTGAAATCCAGAATGGGTTGAAGCAAGGAGATGCATTATCTCCTCCAACTATTTAATTTTGTACTAGAGCATGTCATTAAATCATTTAGAGAATGAGGAAGGCTTACAACTCAATGGTATTAATAAGCTATTAGTTTATGCTGATGATGTAGTATTATTGGCCGATAGCGAGGGAGATACTAAAGGACAACACAACACACACACACACTATTGAGTAACACTAGGAAATTATGACTGGAAGTAAATATCAATAAATCTAAATATATGGTCACACGTTAGAAATACATTATGTAATGGAAATGGACAGCTAATGACAAATCAGGGAAATTTTGATGAAGTGGCTGAGTTCCAAATACGTTGGAACAATAATCACAAGTAGGAATGATATGCACAAAGGAAATTAAACATAGGCTCAATTCTGGAAATTGCGTTGCTATTATGCATTGCAGAGACTCTTGATGTCCCGACTCCTTTAAAAAAAACAATTTAAACTGAAAATATATAAAAACTATTATTCTACCAGTTATATTATATGGGTGAGAAACATGGACTCACTTTAAGGGTGGAAAGGAGATTACGAGTATTTGAGAATAAAGTACTTAGGAAGTTTTTTGGACCAAATAGAGATGAAGAGACAGGTGAATGGAGAAGACTTCATAACAATGAAACTACATGGTCTTTATAGGAAGCCAGATATAATAAGAAACAGCTAAGTCTCATAGACTGCGATGAACGGTACATGTTGCACGTATGGGGAATGAAGGACTTGCATGGAAGCTTCTTGTAGGAAAGCCAGAGGGAAGACGCCCAGTTGGTAGACCAAGAATGAGGTAGTAGGAGAATAAAATTAACTATGATTTGAGGGAAGTACATTATACCGAGGATGATTGGAAAGTATTACCTCAGGATAGGGATTGTATAAAGAGCTTATGTCCGCGCGGCCCATGAACCTACGGATTCGAAAGTGCCAGTTAGTGAGATAGTAAGTAAGTAATTAAGTAAGTAAGTAAGTAAGTTGACAATAGCATGATATATTCGGGGACCATTTAGGTATTAGCCTACATTTTTTCTGATATTTGTTTTTGAGGTAAGGAAAAACTCTGAAAAAAATACTTGCACCGACCGGGAATGGAACCCGAGCTTCCAGCGTGACATGATCACAGCAGTGGACATGATATAACAAAAATAATAATAATAATAATAATAATAATAATAATAATAATAATAATAATAATAACTTATTTCATCTCATAATCGTAATCATACAGAGACATTTCCTTCTCGGGGTTTGAATCCATGACCTTCGTTCAGATATATTTGCGATAATATTAATAATAAATCAAGAATTCAGAGTGTTAAATCGTCATGAAAAATAATATTAGTAAGTTTAAACGCTCAAAATTATTTCAGTTATGCTAATGTACTGGAAAAGTGTGAATATACTATGAAACAATATTTACTTTTTCTACAGTATTAATTATTATTAATCCTGTGGGAATTGAAGTCCATAAATCACTCTATATTCTAGCTAAAATTTGCACTATTGTACAGAACTTTTTTTTTCGTAGCTCAATTAAAATAAAACGATTGTGTACATGTTTTAGTGTTTCGAAGGTATGAGTCCACTTGTATTGAACACAATATCTGGTTGCATAGGAACATGTTTAATATATCAATGCAAAGTACAAAACTTGAGGTAAAGTATCCATAGAGAATAAGAAGAATAACTCACTGAACTTTAATGCAAAACGTATTTATTTCTACAGCTCGGTACACAACTGGGATGCGGACCAGATGAGTTCTTAATTATCGGCAAATTCAGATGTTTATATTCTCTACATAAATTTTAGAATTCTGCCCTCCTTTGCAGATAAGTGAAGAACAGTCATCTGGCAATAATTTTAGAGTGAAGAAAGATGAATTGGCGAGAGTTAGTAAAATACTTTTTTCCAGCTAGATTTAGTATCTGGCCCACTGTGCGGTGCCCACCCAGGATCTTGTGAGGCATTTGGGTAGCTACAATAAGTAGAGACTCCAGGTTGTGAATACCAGCTACAACGGCTGGAGGATCCGACATGCTGACCACATGTCACCCTACACTGGCTAGATGATCGTCTACCTCTGTGATTAACGCACGTGGATGTGAGGCCAACAGCCGGCTGGTCAGCGAAAAGCCTTCTAGGCCTGTCGCGCTCTGAGATTTATATACCAAAAAGATCGGGATAAGTAAATTCCCGGGTAAGCGTGCTCTGCCATACCGTTCATCCAATTCAGACGAAGCTTTTAAAAATGTTCAGGAGATTCCGGGAATAAACATAGTCTATAAGAGAGTTGTAATACCCAACCACTTCACCCCTAAAAATCATCCTTTGTAGTGAAAAACGTGGAATGAGTTCCCTATTTTGACGCATAAATGGCTTACGCTGCCTAAACCATACCAAATACACAAATTCATGTACACAGAATTGAACATCTAAAAAGAAAACTCTACGAAAAAGTAGAGTATAACAGCTCACGGCTGGTGGAAAAAACACATTAGTATTTATGTACGAGTAGCAGCACACGCCGGGTATTAGCTAGTATCAAAACTCAAGAGTAAAAAATGATGTCCCAATTTCAAATTGAGTCACTCTGTATACTTATTAGCATAGTAAATGTTTTGTTCTCTTGTATTCACTTTATTTATAAATTTAATCACAGAAAATAGCGTATAGAAGACATTAAAAATATACCAAAAAATAATTAATTCCAATAGTATGTTGCAAAATTTGCACCTATAATTCTACTAAAACAACAATTCGCCTTTTCCAAGAATTACAGTACTGTTATTTCTGTGTGCATTCACGTTTTATTTATTTTTGTTTCAGGTGATCGATCAGAAAATGGAATTTTTTCTTTATATTTTAACTATAAATCTGCAAAATTCAATGATAATGAAGGAATCGCCAAAAAAAATTGTCGACAGGTTTCAAGAGTATGTACCGTGTCTACCATGGAGGGATGGAGACGAACGTTGATACTTCAGTAGCAAATAAAATATGTAACATTGCTCTACTAGCTCTGAATTTTTTCACCTCAGCAAGAATCGTTCTCTGCAGCTTACGAATATTTAATTCCTAAAGTTATATGTACAGAGGTATCCACGATAGAATTTTCTCAAGATTCTCGTCATATGAATTTAGACGATTTAAAGAATGGTCCAAACCCATGTTTGTTAACTGCAATATTTCGACATCTACCCGAATTAAAAAATCTCGTAACCCTCAACTTAGGAAGACTTGATTTTACTCATGAAGATTATTTCAAGGATTCAGACCACACGGGCGAAAATGTTGGAATAACATTTCCAAATTGTTTGCAAGAATTTAGTGCTTCGGGATTATTTGTAAACGATTCATTAATAAAAACTCTATGTTTATGTTGCAGAGACTTGAGAAGCTTAAATATCAATAGATCGAATGTTAGTCCATATTGTATAGTCAGTATTCTGGAATTGAAGAAATTGGAAATTCTATTAATGTCTGACTCAAAATTTTACTTTTTTGAGGATCACATTATGGACTTGTTAATGGGACTACAGATGAATACAGATTCTGATAATACTTTTCCGAAACTGAGAGTATTACAATTGGATAACCTGTCCGATTTAAACTTGAAATTTATTGTTGAAAATTTCCCTATGATAGAAGGACTTCATTTATCTAATCAAATGTGTCTAGATTTTGAGGAATTGCATAAGCTTGAAAATTTGAAAGAGTTTACTGTGAGAGACTTCAGTCTAAGCTACACATCATGCTATTGTAGGCCAACATTTAAGAAAATAGTTACTGATTATTTCGATCCAGTGTATGAATTTCTAACGATAGTTGGATCAGCATTACGCCATATAAAACTGGAAACGTGTGCACAAATAGATTTAATGACAATTTTGAGACTTTGTCCTATGTTAAAGTGTCTCCATTTGTACGCTCCTTTTTTAAAGGATCCGAGTGAGGAAGATTTGCAAGCCACCTTGCCATGTTTTGAAGAGCTAGACTGTATTTCTCTTGAAGTAACCGAAATTTGGACCCGTATTCTGCTATGTAATGGTAAAAATTTGAAAACGAATTTGTGTATCGAACATATTATTTAAATCAATTATACTAGATAGTTTTTATAACAACAGATTTGATAAACTCGAGGAAATAACTTGGTACTCAGTAGATGAATTATACTCTGGAAATATACTGTATTATTTAAGAAAGAATTGCAGAAAGTTGAAAAAAAGTTTTTGGGATTAACGACAGGTCATATTATAAACTGTCCGTTTAGACTCATTTAAAAACACTGAAAAATCCCGTCTCCCGTGTACTTTACATGAAAAATCAATAATTCCATGATTAACGATGTGGTCTGGAGATAGCGTGTGTGCCTTCTCACTCAGCGGGCCCATGTTCGATGTCCGATCCGAACAAGTTCCCCGGGTAAGGTTTTTTCAGGGTTTTTTCCTCCCCTGCGAGATAAATGTCTGGGAACCTTAAGGTCAAAAAGGTCCCGAATACCATCCGGCTATCATTATCATCAATATCTCATTCACCTAAGTACGAGTACCTTCAGATTAATTCAAGGATTCTCCTGGAGCATCATTGCCATCATCATTAACGCACATACCATGGGGCAATATTACAACGCCTTCCAGGCGCCCCAACCTCAGAAGTGTGTTACACATACGCCATGCCAGGATTGAAAACTAGGATTGTCGAAAAACAACATTTGCAAAAAAAATTATTAACGCTAGAAAGTTACTGCAGTGTAATTTTAGTGTATATAAATGAAATGTGTAAAATGTTTATTTTTAATTGTGTAAAATGTACTATTTCTCAGTAAAATAACTCATTTTTAATAATTTATAGTTAAACTCTATTAATATGAATGAGTTCTCTTTAATTTTATTCAACTTGTTTTTCTTTCAAACACTGCTCTTGCAAGGCTTATAGACTTGTTCGTTCTCAGGTAGATAATTTAGTATTTCTGCTCCTGTTGTCATGCGCATCCAATGACAATATAGTTCACAAATAACGGTCCGCCTAAACAACCCGAAAGGTGCTAGGCCTATCCTATCTATCCCTAGCTTGGCTGCACTCCTATGGTCTTTGTCAGAGCACCTCCAACATGTCTTCGAATATCCCTCAACCTAAAAGGCCCTCCATCAAGGGGAGATCTATGAGAGAATCGGACAGTAGCTCCGACAACGCTCAAGTCGCGCGCCGAATGCGACTGATATCCAAATTAAGAAATAAAACATCAAATCTAACACCAGTAGCTCTAGCTACTGGTAAATTCGAGTCCGCTCTTATCTCCCTGCATCCGGAAACTTCAATAACCAATAATATAGAGACATCTGGGAGATCGAATTCGAAGGGCTCGTAACCTACTAAGTACAAACCTCGGTCCCTGAAGATACGTCGGGAAAATATCGCCGAATTAGCAGCAGCGAACAAGGTTTTCGCATATATCGAGCCTCTCGCATTCACTTGCGAGGCTACAAAGCTCGGTTCAAAAGTCAGGTTGGCTTCAATGTAAGTCTTTAACAACTAACGACAGCTGTTGCAGCTGCATAAAATCCCATGGAGGGCGATAAACAAAAACAAACCGTACGCGTAAGTTCGTAATAAGGGCATCGACTCTAGAGTGGATCCAATCGAGATCCAGACGACCTAAACGGTCTTGGAGTCGAAGTTTTGTAGGTCGTCAATTAGACTTCGGAAAGACTAGGAAAGCGCTTCTCTATGTTCGTGGCATGTTCTGGCGAAAAGGTCTATTATTTACAGGCGGTGAGAATGGGCCGACTTTTGCACTATAAGTAAATGTCGTGGCTTGCAGGCGCCTGAGAAATGTGCTCAAGAAACGTAGCGCGTAAAGACTCCTGCTACCGCCGCAACGGCAGTCCCAGTAGAGTCCGCTCTTGCTGCCTCCCCTAAAAAGTCCAAGTCCAACAGAGCCAGTTACCCTAAAGCCACAGCCTCCGGATGGGCAAGATTCCCCCAAGTACAGTTGTCAATAGCACTGTAAATGAAAACAATAGTATCAGGTCACGAAACGACCCGGGAACAAAAGGCCTACAAATGGAGTGCCTCAGTCTGGCCGAATCCGAGGTGAAAAGATAATCATCCGTGGCACAAAAACTGAAAAGGATTATAAGCAAAATTACTGTACATAAGAACGTAGTAAAATGGCCTGCCATTGTTGACAGAGGAGTGGAGTCCGATCCGGCTTCCTTATGCTGGGATGACTGCCCACCACTATTATAGAATGCCGATAGTGATCTCCAGATCAAATAGGCACAGTGCTGGATCAAGTGAACCACCCAGGCCAAGATTATATCAACTTCCATAATCAGTTGAAATGGGACGGCGAGAGATTAAGAAAAAAATGATGAAGTTTACGCCGTCTAGAATCACCCCCCCCCGGCGCTAACTCCCAATAAACTTAACTTGATTGTTTCAATACCGTTGCAAACAGATGATTCGCCGATTATTCACCTTTAACAGCCGGAAGGCCCTGACCAATTTATTGGCAATTTTTCGATACTTCTATTTTTAAATCAATCCTACTCTGCTAATGCTTTTTCGGAAGTTTTCTCTCGCGCCAAGTCAAATATCAGAGTAGGCCTCTAGCTTTTCACCTGTATTTTCAGTCTATATATTTTTCTATATTCTAAATATAAAGGACAATTTCATAAAAGTAATGCCTACCTATAAAAAATGAAAAACTTTTTTAGATAAACATTAACACCATTAATAGTAAGTTACTGTATTATAAATTCGACAAGCTGCTCTACTAATGGTTTCGGTGGTTTCCTTAGCGTGAAGGCAAATGCCGGAGTAGTTCCCTAGGTCCCACCAGTAAGTTAAATTTATTTGCTTATCGAGCGGTAAAGATAGAGGTGAGATTACATTTCTGTAGCTACAGCTGCGGCCTTCTGCACCCCACTCTAGTAGTGCGAACTTTAACGGATCCACTACATAACACATACATATATCACCCGAGATCAACATAATCTATAGTCGGGCCGTTGAGTTCCGGCCCTGATGTTTTCATGACAAATTTGCCGATATAGATATTTAGTGGGAAGGACCGCTTATGTACCACTGATAACTGAAGCCGGGCGGTTACCCGAAATACAACATCGCAGCAATTTTAAAGCTTACTAGCGTCATCAATAGCAGTGATTGGATGTGACAGACGTCAATTCGCAATTCAACTATTTCCTAATTGGGAGCAGAGGGCGAGTTTCTCACTTTAACCCTCGTACAACGTAAACGTCAGTGCCGGGGACTCAGTGGCTGTTCTGTTGGTAAGAGGAATCCTGTTCAACCTCCCTAATCCCAAAACACCTACTCCAAATTTCATCGACCCCTATACTATGTGTCATGGCGGCTAGCTACTAACACGCACAAGTTACGCTCCAGGTTTTAAGTTATTTTTCAGCAGGTGCCTTCGTTATTTCATAGCTAAAGTTGTATATTCGTAGTCAGTTTAAGTTTAAATTTATATCAGTTATTGTCAAAAGTGTGTACATTTAACAACATGGGTAAAAACACACGTAATTCTAACAATGATTCGACAAGTTCTACGGAGGAAGCAGTGAAACGTGTGGTGAAAGAGGCGCTACAGGATCCCGGCACTCTGCAGGTGTTTGTGTCCATGTTGCGGGACCAGGTAGTGGCGGAACTGCAGAAGACCATCGAGGACAACACTAAAGTAATTGAGGATCTGAAAAAGACCCTCGATGAAAAAGACAGAAAGATTGAGGTGTTGGAAAATAAAATAGACGACTTAGAACAATACCAGAGACGTCAATGCCTCAGAATTTTTGGTGTGAAAGAAGAGGCCGGAGAGGACACTGACCAGAAAGCCATCGAGGTGGCCAAAAAAATCGGTGTCGATTTATCAGTGACTGACATTGACAGAAGTCACCGTGTTGGTGTTAGTAATGCTGAAAGACCGCGGGCTATAATAGTGAAATTTGTTAGTTACCGCAAGCGCAGTGAAGTTTTTCTAAGCAAGAAAAAGTTGAAAGGAAGTGGGGTCACTGTTCGCGAGGACCTAACGAAGTGTCGCTATCGCCTGCTACAAGAGAGTATACAGAAATACGGTATTCAAAATGTATGGACAATGGACGGTGCCGTCATAGCTAAAGTGAATGGCGAAAAACGCAAAATTAGATCTTCTACGGATATCAACTAGATAGGACCTGAGTGTAAAATATGTTTACTTTGTCTTTTCTTTGCTAACAATTATAGTTAATTTATTTCTAATTTAGTAAGTTTTAAGTTTATTATTTTTTATTTAGGACAACTTACTTGTTTTATTTTAATTTAAGTTCTTTGTTTAGCTAAATTATTTTAATTTTATTAGAGTTATTACAGTACATAGTTTATTTTTACTTTCTGCTATTGGCAACATTGAGCTGACAAATGAAGACATGTTTGCAACCTCTGACTCACTCACCTTCTCCAATCACCCTCTTATTGTGCAGACAACTTTTAACGCAGGTAGCAACATTCCTCAATCCCAACCATCCCCTCCAACAACAAATACTACTAGTCTACTTAAGAATGCATTTTCTATTGATAAATCATCACTTAAAATCGCTCACGTAAATTCACAAAGCATTCTGTCCCACTTTGATGAGTTTGAAACCATATTTTCATCTCTTGGCTGAGCGCCATTTTAATTTCGAAACCTGGCTGACCCCTTCCATACCTTCGTCCCTTGTTCCCTAGACGGATATGCATTGCTCAGAATGACAGAATAGATAAAAGAGGTGGAGGAGTTTGTGCCTTTATATCAAATGAGCTTAATCCAAGAATTGTCCACAAGTCCCCTTCTGTATATTCGCTCGCCCCGAGTTCTTATTCGTAGAAATTCAAGCCAGTCTAAAAAATGTCTCTTATGCATTGTATACAAACCTCCAAAAATAAGGCACCTTTCGGATCTAGAAAACGCTCTGAACGATTCATTGCCTCATTATGAACCACGTTATTGTCGCAGGCGATTTTAATACAAATCTTCTTCAGACTGACTCACCAGCCATACAACTTAAAAATATGTTCCAAAGCTTAAATATGACAATTGTTCCTTTCTCTGCCACACATCATACTGCTAATACCGACACTCTACTGGACTTAATAGTGACTACACATCCACAGAAAGTACTGTCATATGGACAAATTCCTGCTCCCGGCATATCTGCTCATGACATTGTATTCGTTGAATACTCACTCCAATGTCCTAAAAGACGCTCTAAATTGATTACGTACAGAAATTTACAAAACATAGACGATACTAAACTAAAATCAGACGCTTTAGAACTACCTTGGTACACAATATGGAATCTTAGATCAGTTGATGAAAAAGTAGACACATTTAATACACTGATATTACAACTATATGATAGACATGCACCAGTAAAAACCCGACGATTTTCCCGCCCCCTGCACCCTGGATGAATGACTCAATACGTGAACTTATGTCAAAACGAGACAAAGCATACCGAACATACAGACGACATAAAAATGACAAGAACTGGCAACTGTACAAACAACTTAGAAACACAACTACACAAATATACGCAATGCCAAACTGCGACACGCCCACAGTATAATCGGACCTGAAATAAGTGCACGGGACACTTGGCGAAATCTCCGTGCAATGGGACTTAGACAGTTGAATCCCTCAACTGACTCTATAGACATTTCTGTAGATGACTTAAATGAACATTTTACCTCAATACCCATGACACCTCCAGACAACAAGGACTAAAACAGACATTCTTAAAGACTTATCCCCTCCCCACATATAGGAAGAGATAAATTTCACTTTAACGACATTTCGCCTATAGACGTTAAAAAAGCACTCAAGCGGATTAAATCCAATGCGCAAGGAACAGATAACATCAGCATTTTAATGCTAAATAAAATCATTGACATTATACTACCCACAGTGACTCATATTTTTAATGCTTCCCTTATAACTTCTATCTTCCCTACTGTATGGAAACAGTCTAGAGTTCGGCCTATACCAAAAATAAGTACACCTGCTAACTGTAATGACTACCGACCGATTAGCATCCTTCCGACATTATCTAAAGCCCTGGAACATATTGTACATAAGCAAATGACTGAATATCTCCAGAAAATCACCTCCTTGATCCTTATCAATCCGGCTTTAGATATGGTCATAGCACAACCACAGCTTTGCTAAAAATTACTGAAGATATTCGTGAAGCCGTGGACAGACGTCAATTGACTCCTTTAACCTTACTTGACTTCAGCAAAGCTTTTGACACAGTAGACCACGACTTACTTATGATAAAGCTCAAGCACCTACACTTGTCTGACAGCGCTGTATCCTGGTTCGACTCATACCTGCACGGTCGTCAACAATACGTTTCATTAAACTCTAGATCTTCGTCTTGGCGCAACGTGCCGGCTGGAGTCCCCCAGGGCAGTGTTCTCGGACCTCTTCTTTTCTCAATCTACATAAATGACTTGCCAACTGTACTAAAGCACTGCCGTTATCACCTCTACGCTGATGATCTCCAAATTTACCTACATTCACCTCCTCATTCTCTCTATAACAGCTTGACAAAAATGAATGACGATCTCATATCCATCTTTAACTGGTCTTCAAGTATCGGTCTAAATCTAAATCCTAACAAGTCACAAGTAATTCTAATGGGAAAACAAAGACTGCTTACAACCTTTGACATATCTACACTACCAAACATTACTATAAATAATATAATTATCCCTTATTCTCTTCAGTAATAGATCTTGGACTACATCTAGACGCAAATTTAACCTGGCAAACACAAGTGAAACACATATGTAAAAAGACTTTCTCCATCTTACATTATCTTAGACGTTTAAAGAATTTTCTCCCAGTTTCGTTAAAACAAATCCTTGTGCAGAATCTTGTGTTACCACACTTCGATTATTGTGACATTATATATAATGATCTAAACTATGACTTGTCGCAGAGACTGCAGCGTGTTCATAATGCTTGCGTTCGATTCATTTTCAATATCCGCCGTTATGACCATATTTCCGAACACTTTAATAACCTCTCTTGGCTCCGTCTTACTGACAGACGTAAATTGCACTCTCTTTCACTACTTTTCAAGCTTCTGAATTCCTACATCCCTACTTACCTGGCGTCTAGATTTGAGAAGTTATCCTCTTACCACAATATTGACACTAGATCACAAGATAGCAGTCTGCTAACAATTCCTCTTCATAGCACTTCCTCCTATTCTACTTCCTTCACAGTAGCCTCTGCCCGCTCCTGGAATCTCCTTCCTCAAGATATCAGGGGTTGCCGCACACTTGGTACCTTTAAGTCACGCTTATACAGTTACCTGTTGTCTAATAATTAATTTTTCTCTATTTATTTAATTTTATACTGTCATTAACCTTTTCCTGTTTTTATATATATTGTACATATTATATATTTAATTCGTTAAATTTAGAGTAAATCAAAATACATTATAAATATTAATTGTATTGTATTCATAACTTGTAATCGTTTATATATATATATATATTGTAATTTAGATTTAAGACTATTTTTTGTTTGTATTTTTTTTAAACCTGGTTGAGTGGTAGACAAGGCCTTAAGGCCTTAACTCTGCCAGGTAAAATAAAGCTATTATTATTATTATTATTATTATTACTTGTCCGACCCCAGGGCAAGGACTGTTAAAATTTTTATTTACCAATAAAAACCTCCAGCTTAAGAACAAAATACAAAAACACACACACATACAGTAAAAGAAGATCGAAACTGCCAACTGCCCTCCAGGGCCGAAAAGCAACTACGACACTGAATAATATAACACCTAATAGACTAACCAATTTTTTCATATACATTCACAATTGAAATAAGACCTAAATCAAATAGTATAGGAAACGAACTTTAACACGGATTGGTAAAAACAACTTAAAATTTGAACAATTAGACAAAGAAATGCTAATGATCAATTACACTAGCAGATTACACTTTGTCGAAGCTTACAATTTCGGATTTAATGCATCCATCGCTATATCGTAAAAGGCTTTTTTGTACCACTTTGGGAAATAGATAGTGAACAGACAGAAGACACTGATAGAGAAACTCAGGAAGAATTCACAAAATTCCGAAGAGTAAACAGAACCACTAATTCATAATACTCCCTAAAAATCACCAACCATCAACTGAGACATCGAAACCCAATTTACTTAAAAAACACGATCCAGCAACAAGCACCAATATTACTCATTTCAATACCACAAAATTATACCAGTACAAGCTGAAAAGAACAACCCTAAATTTCTCCACAGAACACAAATTTAACATTATGATTTCTAAAATTCCAAAAACATTCTTTGGGCCTAATGCCAAACATGTTATAAACAAAACCTACACAATAAAAAACACAATAACCATCATAAATAAATCTGGAGCGATGAGGAGACCTGATACTTCCATCACAGAAGAACTGACAGAGACCAACTACAGAATCACAAATTATCATTTGGAATGAAAAAAGTACTGTATCGGCATCAAGGTAGTAGCTAAATTCTATTCACATTTATTCTCAAAATGTGTGTTTTTTCTTTTGAGCGTCTCTACTGCCTCCTCGGAGCGGAGAGTGTGTATGTTCGACACTCCTCAATAATATACCTGTTTACGTGACGTGTGGTTTTGTCTGAAAGCCGAAACAAAAATTGTGTAAAGATGAATCAATTCTTACACGAAACGGAGAGTGCTAGAATTCTGTCCCGAGTAGCGCGTGTCAACGTGCAGTTTGTGAACACAACAGTCTCAGTACAATGCAGCTCAGCCTGTAACCCATAATTATTTCAGCCCTACTTCAAACGCATCACAACAAATGATGATAAAATGTCCGACATAGTTCGACTCATTTTCCCTAACAAAGGTGAAACAGAAACAACACTAAATGAAAGAATGTACCTTTATAGCAAAAATATACTGAGTCTAACCACCACTCGAACGGCAAAGGCACATTCCACGCAGAAACAGCTGTCAGTACGGACACAGCCAAACAGAATTCCAACCGCAGAGAAATGTGTCAGGTGCAGCTAACACCCTGCTAAATGTAATCTTCCGAAAAAGATTTACCTTATTTACTTCGCTACAAGCAATGTAAAAGCAAGTTAAATACCCGAAAGAATACTGCCACCTGCCAAAAATGACAGCCCTCTACTTCCACAAAAAAAAAAAAAAAAAAAAACAATCCCGCTAAACCTAGCACAAGAGTTTTGAACATCCCTACTCCAAGCGCGACAAGCCTAGAAGGCCCTTAGCCTACCAGCCGACTGCTGGCACTTACCTCAAATACAGACAAAGACACAACAAACTTTTCACATGATGAGATTCTTGAAATCACCGACGAAAAGATCTTAACAGCTACCAAAAAACTGGAAAACTACATACATGAGAAGCTGAAGACACTTACAGACAAATTAATGAAATTCTTCCTAACCATCAATTACAATCAAACCTACAATTCTGAAAAGCTGCTAACGTACAATAGTGGCTAATGCAGTGCGCTAACAACAGGAAGGTCGATAGTTCGAGTCCCGGTAGGGTCAAAATTTTTAAACTGACCCAAACCTTCTGGTGACATCATAACTCTTGTGTGGACTCAGCCTCTAACGGAAATGAGTACAAGATGCTTTTTCTGGGAGTAAAGACAGCCGTCACGCAGGGCTGGCATCAAGTGCTGATTGTCTAGAATACGTGGGAGCCATAATCTCCTACTACCCCAATGGTCTCCTATGATCTGTAATGGGATCACTTTACATTTTACTACACAAAACTATAGCCAATAGCACAGCAAAAAAAAACCTAAAAAGAAACTTCAAATTTGTTCCATCCAGGACAAATATAAACATATTTATACACAAAAATGGCCGAGATGAACAACACCGTAAACACAGTTATCACTATCACTAGAGGCAGGGTTTTAAGATATTTCATGTTTAAAAACTATTAGTCAGAGAGCACTGAGACAAAGTATCTTTACATTTTATAATCTGCAGAATCAAACAAGACCATTTTTCTTTCGTATTTCATAACATTTCGGTAAAATATTCATATTTACTGAAAATTTAATATTCATTCATATTTTTCAAACTTTTTAAATAAGATTTCAGTTATTTGGTTTAAAACATTTTTGAAGTGAATGTAGTAATTAAATTTTCTGATAATCTAATATGGTAGACAGGCGAAAATTCCTCAGTGCCCCTTCCCGATCATGTTATATAGATTTGATAAAAAGAAAACAATTCAACATTGAGACATGGAATGAACAAGTGGAGGCTTTTGTCCGAAACTACTAAACAAAAACATGAATAAGTAGAACAACAATGTTAGAATAACCACTACCCTTTCTATATGGAAGCAATCGGTACATATTCGCTACCTAAGGACGGTCCTTATTTTGTGATTTGATTTACAGCATTTAAGTAGAGGAAAGACTGCTGATGCTAAACTTGAAGCTGTGCTGGGAGGTAAGGTCTTACTCCACAGTTTATGAAATTAGTAAAGTTCATGTAGGTATTGCGAATATTATTCTCACTTACATCAAACTAACAAATATAGCGCGGTACATGTTTACTCCCATCACATCACATGGCGTGGAGCGTACTTTCTGATCGTATAAAACAATTCTCACGAACAGGAGTAAAAAAAATATACGTATATAATGTAGACAAAGCCCCTAACTGTATATTACAAACAGAATTGGTAACTGGATTGTTCTAAGCACAACAAGACTGAGACTAGACGTGTAGTTTATAGGAACAAATCTAACTGTAGGCTACTTGTAAAGATATTGAAATTCTGCCTAGAATTAATTGCGGATTAATTAATTTTAACAACTTGTTCCTCAAAATATGACATACTGCACATGGTCCACTTGTGTTCTGATGCATTCAATTTAATGTCACAGTTACATTTACATGTATTGGAGTTCAATATATTTATGCAAGGTAAATAGCAATCATCCAAACTGTACCCACTCTAAATGTTGACAATGGTATATTCGACTGAATCATTTTTGCCTCAGTTGCTATGTTTTGAAGTCATAATTAAATGTATTTGGATAAATTAACTGATCGTGTTTATATGGATAGATCATGGGTTGATTAATGTGTCTCACATCGTTCGATTCGTAATAGACAATTTTGTCGGTCCATCCAATATCCTGGTTGTAGATGTTTCTCCTTCATGCATAAGTATATTCCCTGACTCCAGGAGGTGTTAGGTCTTCCTCAGCCTCATCTTCCCTCAGGTTTCGATTCAAAAACACATTTTTGTAGCAGGTCCTCTTCCATTCGCTTGACAAGTCCATACCATCTTAATTGCCGAGTAATCAAAAATAGTCTGTTTTGTATACATACATACACACACACACACACACACACACACACATATATATATATATATATATATATATATATAAAACCACCAGTATTAATTTATTAAAATAAAATGTCAAACAACAATAATCACAAACAAGAGTGAGAAGCGCAAATAAATTAAACATAGGCTCAATTCTGGAAATGCGTGCTATTACGCATTAGAGACGAATTTGATGTCACAACTCCTTTCAAAAAAAGTTAAACTGAAAATATATATAAAACTATTATTTCATCAGTTATATTATATGGATGCATAACATGGACTCTTACTTTAAGGGAGGAAAGGAGATTACGAGTATTTGAGAATAAAGTACTGGAAAATTTTTGGACCAAACAGAGATGGACAGGTGAATGGAGAAGACTACTTAACAGTGAACTACATGGTCTTTATAGGAAGCCAAATATAATAAGAACAGTTAAGTCTCGTAGACTGCGATGGGCAGCTCGTATGGCACGAATGGGGAATGAAAGTCGTGCATGGAAGTTTCTTGTAGGAAAACCCGAGGGAAAACGCCCAGTTGGTAGACCAAGAATCAGGGAGGAGAATAACATTAACTATGATTTGAGGAAAGTAGATTATACCGGGAATGATTGGAAAGCATTACCTCAGAATAGGGACTTATGGAGAGCTCATATCCGCGCGGCCATGAACCTATGAGTTCGATGCTGCCAGTGAGTATGTAAGTAATTAAATTGTCAAACTACAGGCTTGGAAGGCTCTTCGGATAGGTGGTTGTTGAGAATTCCAAGTTTCTAGACAATCGCCATAGGATGTTAACTGTGTTGCCAGCCTTGAATGATGGCTGCCTTTGTCCCTAGCACGTGAGTCTGGCACTAATTTACATTAAGAGCTGAGTAGCCCTTAGGGTCTCGATGCCGGCAGAAGGCTTGGTCCAAATAAAAATCCTGGCCCTCTTGACCTTCCGACTTGTAGTGTGATTCCGCAAGCAACATCACTACAACGTGAGCCATTGAAATTGCTTCAAATCACGTACATGATATTTTATATTGTATCAGAATTAATGAAAAATTAATTAAAATGAATATACAGTGAAACTCTTGCTTTGTTGAGCTACAGAACTGTCATCTTGTCTCATTTGTAAATCGTATGTAAACCCGTAAATTATGCGGTGTTTCTGTACATAAATATACGTAAAGATGTTTAAAAAATAGTTGCTTCATAATTGTTTGTGTCACAAATTCATATTTTATTATGGTCTCATATTTTGGTATAATTGTCTTCATATAATTCCTCGCTGTAGATTTGACAGTAAGCCTAATAGGCATATAGTGGACACTCAATTAGTTCATGAATGTTAGTGTTTTTCTTGGTCGAATTTCGCTACTTTTCATAGACACCTACTTGATCACAAGAGGTTTAATGTTACGCGTTTCAGGCCCTTATATTTGAAGAAAAACACTGTAATAAGCTCTATAGCAGAAAACTGCGGCGCGGAGGAATGATGCTAAGCCATCTGCTGTTCAGTACTGACAGTAAAGAAAACTCGGTGCACTCTGCCTTGTTCAGCAACCTGGATAGTTTACATATTTTACTTTCGGAATATTCAGTTAAAATGTACAACTTTGTGTTTAGTTATTGTTTCATAGTTGCAAGAAACAAAATATTTAAACTTTAGTTTATTATTATAGTCTATAACAGTTTAAAAGGATAGGAATGAGACGCACAAAGAAATTAAGCATAGACTCAATTCTGGAAATGCATGCTATTATGCATTGCAGAGACTCTTGATGTCCCAACTCCTTTCAAAAAACATTAAGCTGAAAATATATAAAACTATCATTCTACCAGTTATATTATATGGGTGCGAAACATGGACTCTTACTTTAAGGGAGGAAAGGAGATTACGAGTATTTGAGAATAAAGTTCTTAGGAAAATTTTTGGACCAAAGAAAGATGAACAGACAGGTGAATGGAGAAGATTACATAACAATGAACTACATGGTCTTTATAGGAAGCCAGATATAATAAGAACAGTTAAGTCTTGTAGACTGCGATGGGCAGGACATGTTGCACGTATGGGGAATGAAAGACGTGCATGGAAGCTTCTTGTAGGAAAGCCAGAGGGAAAACGCCCAGTTGGTAGACCAAGAATGAGGTGGGAGAACAACATTAACTATGATTTGAGGGAAGTAGATTATACAGGGAATGATTGGAAAGCATTAGCTCAGGATAGGGATGTATGGAGAGCTTATGTCCGCGCGGCCATGAACCTACGGGTTCGATAGTGCCAGTGAGTAAGTAAGTAAGTAAGTATAACAGTTTAAAATATTTAAAATGGTGGTTCTCACATTTATACGAATCCGAAACATGGACTGTTACTTTTAGAGAGGAAAAACATTACGAGAATTTGAGAATAAAGTTGTTAGGAAAATATTCAGACTAAAGAGAGATGAACAGACAGGCGAATGCAGAAGATTGCACAAAAATGAGCTACACGATCTTTAAGGGAAAGCAGATATAATAAGAATATATAAGTCTCATACTGCAATAGGCAGGACATGTGACACGAATAAGGAATGAAGGAGAAGCATGGAAATACCTTCTATAAACCTAGAGCGAAAGAATCCAGTAGGCAGACCAAGAATGAGATGAGAGAATAACAACCATGAATTGAAGGAAATAGATTATACAGCGATAATTGTAAAACATTGGCTCAGATAGGGGCATAAGGAGAGTTTATGGCCGCGCGGCGATGAGTCTACGTGTTCGATATTGCCAGTGAGTTAATTTATACATATGGAGTATACATCTCGGCGATCAAGGGGTTAAATTTCTTGCCTCTGGTTCCGAGGGTCGTGGGTTCAAACCCATCAGAGTTCCATTGATTTTTAGGATGGAAAATCCAAGGGACCGGTCTTCTGTTAGGGACATAAAGCCGGGGTCCATATCTCAGAATTTCGGGCTCATAAAAGAATTTAAAACTTAAATTAGAGTCTTTAAACAAAATTTAGTTCACATTTCTCATCCAAGTTTAACTTACATTAATTGCCTATTAGACACACATGTGAGGTGCACATATAGACAGACACACATACATAATCCCGGTCTTTACAGCCGTGTGGTCTACGGCAACATGCATAAGCGCGGAGCTATTCGACTAGTTGTTATTCGAGTACCAATAGCGAAATAAATATTCTTAATACATTTCAGTCAGTAAGTAGGTGTCGAGTCCTTTTAGCGTCGTGAGTAATTTAGGTACCTACATTATGTAGCGTCTGAGAAAACTAGGTATAACGGCTGGGGGATTGGAAATGCTAAAAATGTCACCCCTGTGCTAGCTGGAGAATCATCCACCTATGTAAATGTTGAATGTGGAAGTGAGGTCAGCAGCTGGCGTGTAGACCAAGACTATTCTAGGCCCGCCGTGTCTTGGAGATTTATATTATATACAGGCCTTCATTTTTATTTCAGTCGTCTGTATTTGTAGGTAACATCATGCCTGAAAACAGTATTGTAAAACATAAAAAAGGATAATTGTTGAGCAGTGATGAGAGAAGATGATTACTGAATTTGTTCAGTAGGCCTACATCTCACAATACTGCTGACAATCTGACTTGGAGATTGTATACGGTAGACGAAATGGCTGCAAAGATGGCGGGAGCGGGAATAGCTAGCTTTTACAGAATCAGAAGGGAGGCGAAACTGAATCAGCGATACATTGAATAGTCCTGGGGAAAATTTTACAATTCAACCATTAAACAATTATGACGATTTTACAAAATCAGGTACAAGATCTAAAGCGCATCAATTGCTTTTACTGGTGGAAGTGTCAATCTTAGAACAGGACACTATCTCCACTGAACAGTGATGATGATGATATTAATATACTGATTCTCAAATTTTCGAGCCCAACCCTGTACAGACTATTGAAAAAGGCACAATTTGCCGATTTTATAGAGAGAAATTAAATGTGATTATTTTGTTTAATATCATAATTATTTAAACCGATAAAACGGTACAAAGACTATGGGAGTTACGAACACGTAGGTGTGCATACAAACGGAGAGAAGAAATATAAATAAATTTGCTGGTATAAACCATAAAAATAATTATAAACATATCTTGTTCAGTTGTCTTCAGTTGTCCGGGTGATGTTGGGAGAAGTAAAATTACCTACAAAACGAGAGAGTGACGGGGAGAGAAAGAATTCAGTAAACAAATATAATATCCATCCATAGTAATTTTGCCCGATGGCAGGTTTTTAATTCTAATAGCATTTTCATGCTATACTTTGCAGCTTTACTAGGGAATTATAGGTGTCGTGGTTTCCCGTTGTTTTGCACACCGGTGAAGGATAATGATGATGATGATGGCCGGATGATTTCCGGTGACCGTTGGCCCTAAGCTTCCTGTCATTTGTCTTACAGCCGTGCAAAAAAAAAAAAAAAACCTCTCCCAGTAGCCTCTACCGACCGGGAATCGAACACGGGCCGCTGCGTAAAAAGACAGCACGCTACCTCGAGACCACAGAGGTAGACAAATGTAAAATTTAGACCTATATTTTCATAACTTGTGAAGACTTATTTTTTTGCAACAGAGAGTAGTACCTTCCCCTTCCAGGCGATTTTTCCTGCTAGTGGACCATTGATATAGACCTTAGACAAATTATCTGTTTTCTTAATTGCCCTTCCACGGACCATATTGTCCCATTAGCCTACATACCGTAGGTAGAGGGGTAAGGTAAACCCCCTTCCAACAATTTGGAATAACTCAGCACTTACCTGTAATTGAGTTCCAATGTAAACCTACAGTAATGATATGGACTTTGACACTTTGAACATATAACTTTTTAGTGTAGTGCGTCCTATAAATACTGTAAGATGGTTAATGTATACATCAAGTTGAACTCCATAAGCGAAGATGGCTGAATGTAATCCCGGATATACTTTGGATGAACATGAAGTAAGTAACAGTATATTATTACATTATGTCTACAGCATTTTCACATAGTTTACGTTGAAATTTATAAGAAAGTATTTTGCAAAAACACTCAATATTATAATAAGGAATACAGATCATGTAAGCTTTATTTTTACAATTAAAGTAATTAATATTCCAAATAGGGTCTCGATATCGAGTCTCGGTCACTCCATGTAGATTTCTTGGTGGTCCGAATGGAGCTAATGCCTGTTTACACGGGTTTTCTCCCACAAATTTCATTCCACAATGTTTTTATATCATCTGATTTATCTTGTTTCATTTTGTTCATCGGCCCCTGTTATGTATTCATCCGTTATACTTGTCGCTCACAAACATCTGCAGATATAGATTTTCATCTCATCGCATTCACGGATCCGGCTCGTTGAGTTGGATAAGAGTTGAGGATTTAAAATATTCTAAATATGCTTTGTTTTGTTTTAGAATATTCTTACACATTTCATTTTTTGTATATGTACGTACATTCCAAGCGAAAGTAAATAAATTCAGGTAACTAACTAACTCACTGGCACTATCGAACACGTAGGATCGTATTCGCGCGGACATAAGCTCTCCATACATCGCTATCTTGAGGCATTTATTTCCAATCACAATCATCACCTGTATAATTCAATTTTCTCAAATCATAGTTAATGTTATTCTCCCACCTCAATCATGATCTACCAACTGGGCGTTTTGCAACTGGTTTTCCTACAAGTACGAGTATTTTACATGCACGTCTTTCATTCCCCATTCTTGCAACATGTCCTGCGCATCGCAGTCTAAGAGACTTAACTGTTCTCATTATATCTGGCTTCCTATAAAGTCAATGCAGTACATTGTTATGAAGTTTTCTCCATTCACTTGTCGTTCATCTCTCTTTGGTTCCAAAATTTTCCTAAGAATTTTATTCTCAAATACTCTCAATCTCCTTTCCTCCTTTGAAGTAGGAGTCCATGTTTCTCACCCATACGATATAGGCCTAACTGGTAGAATTATAGTTTTATATATTTTTAGTCTAACGTTTTTTGAAAGGAGTTGTGACATCAAATGCCTCTCTAATGCATAATAGCACGCATTTCCAGATTTGAGCCTATGTTTAATTTCTTTGTGCATCTCATTCCTGTTCGTGATTATTGTTGCTAGGTACGAGTATTTGAATTCAGCCACATCCTCAAAATTTCCCTCAATTGTCATTAGCTGTCCACTTCCATGATATAATATATTTCTCTCAGTCCACCGCTATGGTCTCGAGCTAGCGTGTTGCCTTGTCACGCAACGGTCCCGGGTTCGATCCCCGGTCGGAACAGTTTTTTCTGGAGCCTCCATGCACGTCTTTCATTCCCCATTCGTGCAACATGTCCTGCGCATCGCAATCTAAGAGACTTAACTGTTCTCATTATATCTGACTTCCTATAAAGTCAATGCAGTACACTGTTATGAAGTTTTCTCCATTCACTTTTCGTTCATCTCTCTTTGGTCCCAAAATTTTCCTAATAATTTTATTCTCAAATACTCTAAATCTCCTTTCCCCTTTTAAAGTAAGAGTCCATGTTTCTCACCCACATAATATAACTGGTAGAATTATAGTTTTATAGGCCTATATTTTCAGTCTAACATTTTTTGAAAGGAGTTGTGACATCAAATGCCTCTCTAATGCATAATAGCACGCATTTCCAGATTTGAGCCTATGTTTGATTTCTTTGTGCATCTCACTCCTGTTCGCGATTATTGTTGCTAGGTATTTGAATTCAGCCACATCCTCAAAATTTCCCTCAATTGTCATTAGCTGTCCACTTCCATCATATAATATATTTCTCTCAGTCCATCGCTATGGTCTCGAGATAGTGTGTTGCCTTGTCACGCAGCGGTCCCGGGTTCGATCCCCGGTCGGGACAGTTTTTCTGGATGAGGGTTTTAACACGCCTATAAAACAAATGCCTGGAAAACTTTTAGGCCCACACGTTCCTATAAATCATATCGCCATTGCATTCATCATAATTCATATTTATCTTAGATTAAGCATAAGATTAGGGGCAACACTATCATCACCCATCATATCATCAGGGCAACCTTCCAGACGCCCCAACTTTAGAAGTGGGTTACGATTACGCCAATGCCAGGAGAGAACACCAGAAATATCTAAGAGGACAATACTGGAGTCATTATATAAAAAATGTATTTCCATATGTGATGATATATTTAGTTTTATTGATATTTACTTCCTGTCTCAATTTCTTAGTGTTACTCAGTAGTGTGTGCGTGTTGGCCTATAGTATCTCTTCGCTATCGCCCAATAGTACTACATTATCAGCATAAACTAACAGCTTATTAATACCATTGAGTTATAAGCATCCATCCTCTAAAGATTTGATGGCATGCTCTAGTACCAAATTAAATAGTATATGAGATAGTGCATAGTTCTTCAACCAATTGTGGATTTCAAAAGTATCTGAAATCTGTTTGCCTACACTCACCCTAATCTTTCTGCTATTTAGACACATTCGTATAAGTTCTTTGCAATTTTTTAGGAATTCCGAACTCCAGCAGGATACTATATAGCTTCTTTCTTTTAATGTAATCGCATGCCCTTTTGAAGTCTACGTATAGATGATGTATTAAATTCCCATTTATTTTCTAAAATCTGTCTTAAGCTAAAAATCTGATCTATTGTGGATCTGTTGCATCAAAATCCTCAATGATTATCTCCTAGAATGTCAATAATATAAATAGCAAATCTACTAACTAATATATTTGTTATGATTTTGTACGAAGTTGAAAGTAATGAGATGCCTCTATAGTTGTTGCAATCAGTTTTATCTCCTTTCTTATAAATTTGGTACGATAATCGATTCTTTCCATTAATCTGGAAGAACTTCTTTATCCCAAATCATATTAGGCCTATGCAACTGGCGTATCTTGTCCATCAATTCTTCTCCGCCTGATCTCCCTGATTTTATCAGTACCTGGGATCTGAATTGAACCTGATGCTTTATACAGCTTCAAATGTCCTATCGCCATTTCAGACTCTAATGCACTTGGTTCTGCGATTAGCATTTCTGCTGTCTGTAAGTTATCCTTTTCGATATTCTGTTCTGTATGTACATTTAATGGTTGATTTAAGTAAATTTTCCATTTATTTAATATACTCTGGAATCTGCAATCATATCCCCATTTTCATTCCTAATTATGTTTGTTAAAGAAATTTAGATATTTAATTAACTTGCGCGATTGAATGAACCAGCGACTACAGCTTTACGCGCTGTGGCTCTACAAATGAATTAACTTAGAACAATTCGGGATAATTCATGGGTAAGTTTCCATTAAACGCAGTGTTAAATTTTTCCAAGTCCCAGGTAGACACCATGCGCATGCGCCCATAAACGCACTATGGAATAATGCGATGCTGCCAACACATATATTATATTTAACGAGTTTTGTTTTGTAATTATTTTGCAGAACATTATCATTAAGAGTTTGTCAACAGTTTCATTTATCACGATTTAATTATAAATATTAACATGTTTTCTATTCCAAAATAATGTAGTAAGCCTGCAAACACGAAATACTATTCACACGGGAAACTCTGATTTAATTAGGTATACAAGTTATTTGTTACTTTATATTACTACTGTCCACCGCTGTGGTCTCGAGGTCGCGTGCTGCCTCGTCAGGCACTGGCTCCTGAGTAAGTTTTTTTTTCCTAGCTTCTTCCTCAACTTTAAGACAAATGTCGGGAAGCTTAGGATCCAACCGTCCCCGAAAATCATCCAGCCATCATTATTATTATCCTTATCATCATCATCATCCTTTACCGTGGTGGAAAGCTATGTTAAGCTACCACATCTATTATTCCCTAGTAAAGATGAAAAGCATAGCATGAAATTGCTATGATTGAAATAAAGACCTGATCTCTGGCAGAATTACTATGGATGGTTATTATAATTATGTAATTTGTTAACTTATTCGGGGGCACACCGTAGTGTAAGCTACAAGCCGGTGGTGTCAGGATTTTTAAACTGACCCAAACCTTCAAACGGCACTTGGGGTCAAATCAGTCTCTAACGGAAATTAGTACAGACGCTTGTTCCGGGGAAAAGGCGGCTGACATCATGTGCCGAATGTCCAGAAAAAGTGGGAGCCTTAACCTCCTACTACCCTAAGGACCTCCTGAGGCCTGTAGTGCGATCACTTTACCTAAACCTTTATGTACTATGTAAAAATAAGAAAATAAGGCTCAATTCTGGAAATGCATGCTATTATTCATTACAGGGACTTTTGTCGTCCCAACTGCTTTCTAAAGACGTTAATCCCAGAATATGTAAGACTAGTATTCTACCAGTTATAATATATAGATGCGATACATGGACTCATACTTTAAGGGATGAAAGGAGATTAGGCGAATTTGAGAATAAAGTTCTTAAGAGACATTTTTGAACTAAGGAGAGATGAACAGACAAGTGAATGGAGAAGATTACATAACAGTAAACTACATGTAGTACGAAGCCAGATATAATAATGGTAATAATAGTTAAGTCAAATAGACAGCGATGGGCAGGACATGTAGCACGAATTGGTAATGAGAGAGGTGCATGGAAGCTTCTTGTTGGAAACAAGAGGAAAATCTCCCAGTTGGTGGACCAAGAATGAGGTGAGAGAATAACATTTACCATTTAATACACAATTGATCTTCTTGGTGATACAATATTAAAATATATATACAGTCAATATGCCCATTTCACCAATAAATGTTTAAAATGGTCAACAAGTTTCTACAGCCAAGCTGTCATTCTCAAGACCAGATATTGACTCCAATATCTGGTCTTGAGAATGACAGCTTGGCTGTAGAAACTTGTTGACCATTTTAAACATTTATTGGTGAAATGGGCATATTGACTGTATATATATTTTAACATTTACCATGATTTGTGCGAAGTAGATCATACAGGGAATGATTGTAAAACATTGCCTCAGGATAGGGATGTATAGAGAGCTTATATCCGCGCGGCCATGAACCTAGATACAGTCAATGAGTCAGTCAGTTTGAGATAAGATTACTTATTAACAAATCCCAATGCCTGTTACAATTATGCTAGGTTTCGTACTGAATTCATGGCTTCTTAAATACTGCATGCAACTAAAGGGAAGTAGTCAAATTCGACTGCAAGACATATTCTATTGAATTTTTGTAAATTAAACGCTTAACACAAATATTTTATGAAAGCTTCCATGTGAGTTTTATTTATCCGTAGAAGAGTTACTATGAAAGCTTAAAGGTGTCTGTGTTCGATCCTCAAAGTAACAAATTTGGATAGAGAACACATTTTACTTTTAATACGAGCATACAAAAACGTGTTTTTATTATTCCTATCTAAATGATAGTTCTGCGCCGTAGTCGAGTGGTTAGGGCAAGAAGGCTTGCCGCAGAGCTACGGGACTTGCGCTGGTTCGAGTCCCCACGGGGGAAGAAATTTTCACACGGAATTTCGGTCAGTATGGGACCTGTGCACACGCAGCATCGTGAGGTATTCGGGTAGTTACAATAAGTAGCAACTCCAGGTTAAGAAAACCTGCTCTGGGACCCGACATGCTGACCTAATGTCACCGCTAACTGCCTAGATGATCGTCAACTCCTGCGATTAACACATGTGGATGTGTAGCCATCAGTCGGCTGATAGACCTAGGGCCTTTTAGGTCTTTGGCGCTTGGGTTGTCTAAATGATCATAACTTTATGCAATATTTTCATCTATTATATTTAACCAACCGTGGGAAGAACTTCTTGATTGATTAGATAGATGAGCTAGATAATTCATTCAATATGAAACATTCGAAATCACAGACTTAATAACATCCAGAACTTCGCAGATTTACAGGAAGGCTGTGAATTTATATTGTTGTTAAAGTTAAAAGTTTTTGATCCAGAAAATAATGAATTCGAAATGAATCGTTATAACTAACTTACTCACTGGCACTATCGAAACCGTACGCTCATGGCCGCGTTGACATGAGCTCTCCATACATCCGTATCCTGAGCTTATGTTTTCCAATAATTTCCCTAAAATCATAGTTAATGTTATTCTCCCACCTCATTCTTGTTCTTCTGGTTTTTGCTACAAGAAACTTCCATGCACTTCTCATATTCCCCACACGTGATATATGTCCTGCCCATCGCAGTAATGCGAGACATAACTTTTCTTATTATATCTGACTTCCTATAAATACCATGTAGTTGACTGTTACAAAGTCTTCTTCATTCACCTGTTTGTTTACCTCTCTTTGGTCATAATTTTTTCCTAACAATTTTACTCTCAAATACATGTAATCTCCGTATTGCCCTTAAAGTAAGAGACCATCTTTCGCATGCATATAATATAACTGGTAGAATAACAGTTTGTATATTTTCAGTTTAACATATTTCGAAAGGAGTTGGCACTTCAAGGGCCTCTGTAATGCATAGTAGTATGCATTTCCAGAATTGAGCCTGTGTTTAATTTCTATTTGCATCTCATTCCTATTTCTGATTTATTGTTCCTATGTATTTTAATTCAGCCTCCTCCTTAAAATATCCCTCATTTGATATTAGCTGCCCCCTCCCATTATAAAATGTATTTCCATGTGTAATCATATATTTAGTTTTATTAATATTTAATTCCAGTCTCAATTTCATAGTGTTACTCAATCGTGTTTGCGTGTTGGCTTTTAGTATCTCTTCGCTATCGGGCAGTAGTACTACATCATCAACATAAACTAACCACTTCTTATTATGATTGAGAGTTAGGCTTTCTTACGGTTATTAATTACAAATATTTGCTTACACATTAATACAAATTCACATTTCGATATTAATTTACCATTTCATTTTGCCACATCATCGGTTACCGGTTTTAAACATCGCAGTACTTACAGAAATTCTACTTTACATTTGAATTAAGTGTAAGTTATGTTCGTGCCAGTGTTGTGGGTAGTGTGTTCTACCGGTGAATTTATCTTACTTGGAAAATCCCGCGCCCACCTATAAACTGCTGAGGAGACCCGACATGCTAGGTGATCGTCTATCTGTGGGATTAACACATGTGGATGTGAAGACAGAAGCCGGCTGGTAGGCCAAGGGCCTTCTAGGCTTGTCCTGTCGCGCTACGAGCTGGAAAATGTTATTCATATTATAGTAGTAGGCTTATAATATTTTTTATTCATTGCCAGAAGTTTGTCATTTCAACATTTCCGGTATTCTCTTCTGGTATTGGTGTATTGCAACCCATATCTGAGGTAGAGGCGCCTGGAATGCGGTGATACGCTGCCCTACTGATATGATGATGACGAAAATGTTGTGATAGCAGAGGTCTTAATTCTAAACTTAATCTAATAAGGTGAATATGAATATTGATAATGTTTGGGGAGCGTTTGGGCCCGAATGTTCCTGACATTTGCCTTTCAGATGAGGAAAAACTCTGCAAAAATCACTTGACCCGACCGGATATCAAACCCGAGCCCGCTACGTGTCAAGGCAGCACGCAACCTCGATACGACATCACTGAACAGGGTATATCAATAACACTAATAATAATAATAATAATAATAATAATAATAATAATAATAATAATAATAATAATAATAATAAAACAATAACAATCACTTGTTTTCATCTTATCATCGTAAGCATCCGTAGAGCCATTTGTTTCTCGGGGTTTCAATCCATGATTTTGGTTATATATATCAGTTATATCATTAATAAAAATGAAAGAATCCTGGTTATTAAATAGTCATAAAAATGGTGTTAATTTTAAACGTTCGAACGTATTTCAGTTATGCTAATATGTTGTGAAACAATGTTCATTTTGTTCTACAATCTTATTTGGAATACAATCTCCGCATTACTTTCTAACTCTTGCATTCAAATAACAATTTACTAGAAGAACCAAATCAAATATTTACAGTAAATCAATTTAATAATGCAACATTTTTATTCGTCCTGTATTCAGGGCATTATTTTATAATTATAATGCACGTTTTGTATAGTCCTGTTCTTTCTTTGTACTCTGCTATATTAAAATAATCATTGCTATGGTTATAAAATCTGTTATGGTTCCACATACTTACATTTTACTTGTAAAGATTTATTTTTAGAATTGAATTGAAATGTATATAATTTACGATTTTTAATAATCGTGTACATATGCATCCATTTCAAATAATACCTCCAAGATAATAATTAAACGACAGACGAATGGGGCAAAAACGAAGCAATAAGTGTAATGAACAGAGGCACTGTTATATATCACCATATAGAAGCAACGACAAATACTACATATGCAATATTCCGTAAAATTACTGTACGTAACGTTATAAGAAATACAAAAAAGGGGATAGAATAAGAACCAGAGTATTCCACAAAAAGAATACAATCTCTCTGGCTCAGGGAAAATTATCATACTATGTATGCTTAAAAGTGAACACTAGAATAACTGTACCAAAAATAACTTCTGAATCGTGGGTGGGTTCAGCTAGAATGGGATGCAGAAAGAGTATGAAATGTTATTAGAAAAACAAGGTACAAATGCAAGGAAATGGCCATTCGTAAGCGAAGCTCTAGAAGGACGTGAGTCCAATTCATACGAGTTAAAAAATATATAAAGTGGTAACTTTTTCTCCCTGGTGGAAAGTAAATGAAGAATTGAAATGTAATAATTAATTTGTAAGATAAATGGGGTGGTGGCAATGTGACAGCGCGGGGTTGTGTTTCATCTACAGCTATACATGACATGACTCCAAAATGAAACAGTAAAATTATCTAAGTATTAAGAAAAAATCTATATTAGTATCGTGTAACTAGAATATTAGAGACGTTTTAAATTCTACCAAAACATAGATACAAAATATGAATGTTGAAAAAAAAAAAACAGAATGTGGTCATTGTTTAACTATTTGATAGTCCTAGAAACATCTCAACCCGACAGGAGATTGTGAACACGAGATCAAGAGCTAACTGGCGAGATAAAAGTGGGCTTGAATTGTACCCAGAAAATAATTGCCAGTAAGTAAAAACAATTGATTTCATAAAAGAGAAATGACACAAAACTAAAATTTATAATTGGTGTGTTGCATTTAAAACAAGTCTTAATTCTGTTGGCCCAATTATAAATTGCATGTTATATTATCTGCACAGACTGCAAATGGTAAGAATGGCGAATGAAAGAAGTGCATTTTAACGCCTTGTACGATAACCTGAGGGAAAGTTTCCTGTAGGCATGTGGCGGGAAAATGATGTTAACCATGATTTAAGGGAAATGGATTATGCAGGGAATGATTGGAAAATATCTCGGGATAGGGATGTGTGGATAGCTTGAACCTACGTATTCGGTAGTGACAATGAGTAAGGTAATAAATATTAGTAGTGCTTTTCTTTTCTACACAATTTGCATTTATTAAGAGAAAATGCATTATTATCTATAGGAGTATTTTTATTTTTAAGAAAAACATTTTGTGATTACAGTAGAAATAATTAATCAATACTTCTAAAATTCATTCCAAATCACCGTTAAAGTTATGTAAATGTTTGAAATATTAAAGCAAGTACGTGGTATATTAGTCGTCTTAAACTAAAATTAATTTCTGTTCAAGAACGTCGTCAAACAGTTAAAACCATGCTTTTAGTTGAGGAAGACTGATATATCAGACACTTATTCACAAAGTAGGGACAGAATTCAAACATTTATTTCTTCCAAACTACAGAAAATAAAAACACAATTTCAACGTTCCTGGAAAGAGGAAAGTTCAAATTTCACTAGTTTATGCATTTATTATTAGCTCCATGCGTTACATCACAAATATCATAACGGTGGCTCATTTCTTGCCATTAGCTGGTATTTAGTTACCGAATTCACGGCTATATTCAAGATTTTCAAGAGTGTCAGGCATAGGAGAGATAAAAGTACGGTCTTTTACGAAACAACACAGATAAAAAACACACAGGGCTAGGTCTGGTGACTTGGGAGGCCACCGGTAATGTAGGTGCCCTCTTCCAGTCCAAAGTCCTATTGTGGCGCCATTTTAATACAAACAGTCAACATTACAAGCAACAGCACCAATGAGGCCGTGATAGTAGCATCAAATTTTCTCTTTCCTGGAACGTTGGAATTGTATTATTTTTTGTAGTGTGGAAGAAATATATGTTAGAAATCTGTTCCTTCTTTTGAATAGCACCAAATTATGTTTACATTTACGATATATAGTTATTTTTATTTTATATAACAAATAAAACTCAAGACTAAATAAACAAGATCCCACAACATGAAATTGATTCCCTCCATATACTTGTAAGAAGATTGCTATCCTCGTAAATGTTATGTAATATCTTGTATTCGCTTTATCTGTAGATTTATTCACAGAAAATATTGTGTATAAAGGACATTAAAAATATACCATAAAATAATTAATTTCAATACCATGTTGCAAATTTTAAACCTATAATTCTAGCAAACAAGACTTTACTTTTCCAAGTATTACAGTACTGTTATTTCTGTGTGCATTCAAATTTTATCTATTTTTGTTTCAGGTGATGGAGCAGAAAATTGACTTGCTTATTTATAATTTAACAACGAGGTTGCCAAGAGCAATGGTTAAGAATGAATCGCCAAAACAAATTATCTATACGATTAAGGGTATGTTTCGTTTTTTCGAAGGAGGGTTGGAGACTTCAGTAGCAAATAAAATATGTAACTCTGCTCTACTAGCTCTGAATTTGTGTCCTCAGGAAGAATGGTTCCATGCAGCTTACAAATATATAATACCTAAAGTTATATGTACAGAGGTATCTAGGATAGAATTTTCTCAAGACTCTCGTCACATGAATTTAGACAATTTAAGGAAAGGTCCGAACCCATGTATGTTAACTGCAATATTTCGACATCTACCCGAATTAAAAAATCTCGTAACCCTGAATTTAGGAAAACTTGATTTTACTGAGAAAGAATATTTCAAGGATTCAGACCACACAGACGAAAATGTTGCAATAACATTTCCAAAATCTGTGCAAGAATTTTGTGCTTCAGGATTATTTGTAAACGATTCATTAATAAAAACTCTATGTTTATGTTGCGAAGACTTGAGAAGCTTAAATATCAATAGATCGAATGTTAGTCCAAATTGTACAGTCAGTATTCTGGAATTGAAGAAATTGGAAAAGCTATTAATGTCGGACTCAAAATATCACTTTTTTGAGGATCACATTATGGACTTGTTAATGGGACTACAGATGAATACCGATTCTGATAATCCTTTTCCGAAACTGAGAGTGTTACAATTGGATAACATGTCCGAATTAACTTGAAATTTCTTGTTGAAAATTTCCCTATGCTAGAAGGACTTCATTTATCTAATCACATGTGTCTAGATTTTGAAGTATTACATAAGCTTGAAAATTTGAAAGAGTTTACTGTGAGAGACTTCAGTCTCAGCAACATATCATGCAATAATAGGCCCACATACATGGAAATAGGCAATGATTATATCGATCCAATATATGAACTTGTGACAATAGTTGGATCAGCACTACTCCATATAAAACTGGAAACGAGTATACAAATAGATCTTCTAAGAATGTTGAGACTCTGTCCTAAGTTAAAGTGCCTCCATTTAAACGCTCCTTTCTTAAAGATTCCGAGCAAGGAAGATTTGCAAACCACCTTGTCATGTTTTGAAGAGCTAGAATGTATCTCTCTTGAAGTAAACGAAATTTGGACCCGCATTCTGCTATGTAAATGTAAAAATCTGAAGCGAATTTGTGTGTTTAAAGTAAATAAAACAATTCTACTAGATTTACTTTATAAACATAAATTTGATCAACTCGAAGAATTAACTTGGGACTCAATTGATGAATTAAACTCTGGATATATAGTGCATTATTTAAAAAAGAATTGCAAAAAATTGAAAAATGTTTTTGAGATTAAGACAAGACATATTCTGAGTGTCCAGTTATATTCATTTAAAATCATTGAAAAACTCCGTCTCCCGTGTACTTTACACGACAAATCAATAATACAATGATTAACGCTGTGGTCTAGAGGTAGCATGCTGCATTGTCACGCAGCGGGCCCTGGTTCGATTCCGATCCGGACAAGTTTCTTGGATTTGGTTTTTTTGGGGGGTTTCACCTCACCTGCAAGATAAATGTCATGCACTTTAAGGCTCAAACGGTTCCAAAACATTATCTGGCCATCATATAATCAGTATCATATTCGCCTAATTAATTTAAGTTTAATTTAAGGCATCTCCCGACGCATCATTGCCACTAACATCAAATCATATATCTTGGGGGCAATGTTGTCACGCCTTCCAGGCCCCCCAACCTCAGAAGTGGGTTTCAAATATGCATGCCAAGAGAGAACATCAGGTATGTCGAAAAACAATGAGGCAGTTGCAAAAAATATGATTAAGGCTAGAATGTTAATGAAGTGGAAGTTATTTTAGTGTATACACATTAAATGTATAAAATGCAATTTTTGTATTGTGAAAAATGTACTACTTCTGTATAAACAAACTCATTTGTAAGAATATATTTAAACTCGTTTAATGTCAATGTGTTCTCTTTAATTTCATTCAATTTGTTCTTCTTTTAATACTGCTCTTGCAAGTCTTTTAGATTTCTTCACATTCCTGTAGTGAATTCGGTCTATCTGATCCTGTTATCAGAGGCAGCCAATCACAAAAGAGCTCACACACAGCGGATTGCCTATAAACCATAAAAGGTATTATGCTTATCCTATCTGTTCCTAGCCTGTCCGCACTCCCACGGTCTTTGTCAGGGTACCTCCAACTAGTTTTACAATATCCCTCAATCTAAAAGGACCGTCCATCAAGGGGAAATCTAAGAGAAAATCGGGCAGTAGTTCCGACAACACTCCAATCGCTAGCCGAACACGTCTGAATACAGGCGTTTGATCTCATGTCAAATATGAAATTAACGACACCTACACAACAAAAAACACATTCAGGAGTGAAGAGAGCTGAACCTTTTGATTTCCCAACTCCTTTCAAAAAACGTTAAGCTGAAAATATATAAAACTATTATTCTACCAGTTATATTACATGGGTGCGAAATATGGACTCTTACTTTAAGGGAGGAAATGAAATTACGAGCTTTTGAGAATAAATATCTTAGGAAAATTTTTGGACCAAAGACAGATGAACAGACAGGTGAATGGAGAAGACTTCATAACAATGAACTACATGGTCTTTATAGGAAGCCATATATACGAGTAATAAGAACAGTTAAGTCTCGTAGACTGCGATGGGTGCGACATGCTGCGCGTATGGGGAATGAATGACGTGCATGGAATCTTCTTGTATAGCTCGGGTCCAAACTCTGTGTGTTTGCTAGGGAAGTGTGGGGAGTGGGACGAGGAACACATCTCTGCTTCTCATAGTACTAACAGCTGAGATGGCAAATTCCTTTCAGACACACCGAGCTGGGTCCCGATCAGTAGGAAAGCCAGAGGGAAAACGCCCTGTTGGTAGACCAAGAATGAGGTGGGAGAACAACATTAACTAATATTTGAGGGAAATAGATTATACTGGGAACGATTGGAAAGCATTAGCTCAGGATAGGGATTATGGAGAGTATTTGTCCGCGGGGCCATGAACCTACGGGTTCGATAGTGCCAGTGAGTAAGTAGGCCTAGTCTACTTGTGGTAGATAGAGAGGTAAGGATAACCCCCTTCCAATAATTTAGAATAACACACAATGTAGACCTCTTTTCATCAAGGTTGAAGCATTGACTCAGATGCGCACAAGACCAGTTTCATTCCCTTGACTGCGGGTAGTCTAACGTACAGGCATACACATTCAATTCCAAAATAATGTACTGTCAGTCTAAAAAATATTAGTTTTCATCCCCTTACTTCTAAAATCTCGTAAGTCTAATATATCTAATCTTTCAAGAGAGCATAACAACTTTTTTGACATTGTTTATTATCTTGTAATTATGTTAATAAATAAGAGCTAGAGGACCGGAGGATGAAAATCTGTATAAAAATCAAATAATGTCTTATTTGTAATTTAAGCATTCAAAATATGACATTAAAAACATAGTTACAAAATTATAAGTAATGTTAAAAAATGTTTTATGCTTTTCTGAAAATTTTGTTAAATTAGACTTACGCGGTTTTAGAAATAAGGTGCCGTTATATTGCAGTGTTAAGTGGAAGATTTCTCGTTTCTACAAGATCGTAGAACCGTCGAATCCCTATGTCTTCTCTATAAACTAGCACAAATATCATTTCCTTATCACACCACTTCTTTGGACTCTGTGATGCACATAAATTAGGCACACGATCCCTTCAGTACATTGTCTTCATTACACTATCTATTTGTTTCAAAATCGTTTATGGTTTCTCTTGCTACAACATGGAATTCTCTTCCACCTATATCAGAGACTTCTTTGAGAAACAAAACTTAATTTACTTTATTAACTAACTGACAAAAACACTCACTAATAGTATTTTTAACAATTAATAATTTGTTATTAATTTATTCAATAAAATAGTATTATGATTTATCAGTATTTCTAACCTAATATCTTATTATTTTCTCTGTATTTTTTTTTCATGTATAGTAGATTGGAGCTGTTTTTGTGTATATATTTTTTATTAGGTTTAATTTTAATCATCTTTAACTTTATTGCATTATTGTATGTATGTACCCCATACGTCTCACGTGGTTACAGGGCTGCTCTCTATTGGGAGTTTCTTAACCAAGCCAATTTAGATACGCTTAATTACTCACACATGTCAACGAGTGACATGTGGTTAGCACATCCACTCAATGGATCATGTAATAGGCAACTGAGGTATTACTGGAAGGATGAAGGGCAGATAAATGTTGCACAGAAGCCTTTTACTCAGACTTGAGGTTCTTTTATGAACCTGAAAACGTTCTGACTCTGAACCCATGGCTTTGAAGTCGCTACCGGAGGACTTGTCTCTTGGATTTTTTCATCCTATAAATCCATCAACTCCTGGCGGGTTTGAACCCTTGACCAATGGGACTAAAGGCAAGGAACATAGAAAGTGGTTTCATGACCTTGAATGCGCGCTGGACAAAATTCACCACTTTGGATGGGGGTAGTTTAACGGTACATGTGCTCTATTCTTTTCAAAAATAGTGTACTGTCACTGTTGGTCTGAAGGATATTTGTTACACTGTTGGTGGAGTGTTGTATTGTGATCAAATTGAAATGCCGCCGATACCCAGTAAAGTAGGTAAAGACAAACTAGGGAACTGATATGGAATGTTCGTACATTTATGAAGCAAGAAGCGGAAGAAGGAGTTACGAAAAATTTAAAGCAAGTACAACTAAGAGTAAGTAAGGCGACTAAAATTTCCAGAAGTTCCTTAAGAAGAATTTTAAATTAGTGCAGTAAACCTATTGAAGTATCTCCCACTGACGATGCAAACAATGAGGTGGACCCATCTTTCTCAACTCCCCGTAAAATAAAGAATCGGAAGAAACCATTTTCGAATTTAGAGAGTTTTGATCGAGATTTGGTAAGACGTATTATTTACAATTTTCATAAAACAGAAAATGAACGGGTGATATTAAAAAAAACTACAAACAAAACTAAAAAATGAAATGGGATATATGGGAAGTAAAACCACGTTATGGAGAATAATTCGTAAAATGGGATTCCAATGGGTGATAACTAGAGACAATAGAAAGATCCTAATGGAAAAATCTGACATTAGAGCTAAGACAAATTGCAAAATATAGACAAGAAGGTAGACACAGATGAAACATATATTCATGCCGGCCACACTGTGCCAAGTAGTTGGACAGACGACACTTTCCAGATGGATTTTGCGCCCATTTCGAAGGGTCAGAGAGCAGTAATTGTACATGCGGGAGTCGTAAAAAATGCACTCCTTATTTTTAAGTCTGGACGCAAAACTGGATATTATCTTGACATTAATTTTTCTAATTATTACAAATGGTTGACGGAAAAATTAATATCAGATCTCCCAGAAAACTCTGTGGTCGTTATGGATAATGCGTCTTATCATAACGTAGAGGAAGATCCGGCCCCTACCTCAAATTCTAACAACTCTACTATGCAGGAATGGAGTATAATTTTCAACGTCTGCTTTCAAACCGGAATTACATGAATTGATCAAACTTAACAAATTCAAATTGATTCGGTTCTTGCAGATAATGGACATTGTGCACTGCGACTACCTCCTTATCATCCTGAACTCAACCCCATCGAAAAGATTTCGAGTGTTGTTAAAGGGTGGGTCGCTGAAAAAAAAATGTGATTTTTCAGTTGGACAATGCTATAAAGCTAGTTGAGGAGAAGTGCAACAGTATCACATCAGTGGAGTGGTTTTCGCGGTGCCGGGGAGAGGAGTATATGGCAACAGAGGTATCGATAGATGCCTTAACTGAGAAAGTAGTTATTAATTTAGCAGAAAGTGACAGTGATTATAGCGAAACAGGTGTTAGTTCTAGTGATTCAGAAGGACAAATGTCGGATGTGGAGCCTTTGTAGTATGCAGAGAAGAACATAGTAATGTAAATTTATTTAAATAAGTACGAAACATTTCCATTGACTTGTTTATTAATTATTATTATTATTATTATTATTATTATTATTATTATTATATTAACTAAATGGCTTTATCGAACCCGTAGGTTTATGGCCGCGCGGACATAAACTCTCCATACATAACTATCCTGAGATAAAATATTTTCCAATCAGGCCCTGTATAATCTACTTCCTTCAAATCATGGTTATTGTTGTTCTCCCACCTCATTCTTGATCTACCAACTGGCCGTTTTCTCTCTGGTTTTCCTACAAGAAGCTTCCATAGCCTATACCTCTTTCATTCCCTATATGTGCCACATGTCCTACCTTTTTCAAAATTATTTTAGTTTTTTATTTTTATTACATTAGGTTTGGAAATATATGCCTGATGAAGTTCTCAATGTAAGTGCTGAATACATTGTTTGATTTAAAATTAATAATATTAACATGAACAATATTTGATAAATTATTGGATTGCAATCATTTTATTCTAATTTTCTTCCAGTTTTAAGGACACCCAGTACTTATTTGGGTTAATTTTTTTTTTTTTGCTTCAAAAATCCAGTAAGGTCTATTTTATCCATGTGTAATATTAGTTTGGCGATTTTGGACATTTAAACCCATAAAAATTTATTTTTAAAAATTGCGCCTGTGTTCTTTTTTTTTCATTTTCCCGTAACTTGTATATTTTGGTACACTTTTCTCTGAAACTATGAAAGATAGGAGAATAATTTTCGGCTTGGATATTCAGTTTAAACCGCTCTATGATAATGTTACATTTATCTTTTTGCTATTGATAGTGTTTGGAATTAAAAAAAAAGAAATTATGCCACATTTTAACAAACAAAAAATTGGTCTTTGAATTTTTTAAAAAAAATTACAATCCATATCTGAACACAAGCAAATCTTATTATTGTCAAATGAACCATGGACAAGAACATACTAAATTTTGGAAATAATTGGATAAGTAGTTTGTGAAAAAAAAAATTGTACCAAGACAATACTTTTAACATAATGGACTTTTTTATTTTAAATTACTCATAAAGAAGTGCGTCTAAAAAGTTAACCGAAGTGCCAGTTCTCCGAAGGTATCTCATTTCAGCAGATCTAAGTCTCTGTATATCCTTCTGTTTCAACGTCCATACTTCGCTACCATACAAAAGAGTTGGAAGAGCCAGTGTTTTATACACTTTTAATCTTGAATGCTTTTGGACTAACTGTGGCTTGAAGATAGAATTTATTAACCCTAAAATTCTTTAAAATTTAGATATTTTTGCATTTACATCCTTTTCTTCTTCATATGAGATATTGCATCCTAGATATGTAAAATTATTCACCTGCTCCAAAATTTTATTGCCCAGTACAATTTTACTTCTGACAGGATCTACTCCTCGAAATGCCATAATTTTTGTTTTTTCTGTAGATATCTTCAAACCATATTCTTCTGTAATTTTGTTAAGTTCATACAGACCTTTCTGTAGTTTATCTTCTGAATTTGCTATTATTATTTGGTCATCTGCAAACAATAGGGTGTTTAATTTTCTATTTTCTGATATTCTTATTCCAAATTTATATGTCTTGTTCCATCAACATATTACTTCATTTATATAAATTGCAAACAGTGTTGGCGATAGGGGGCAGCCTTGTCTCACACGACGATTTATAATTCCTTCTTCAGAAAATCTGTTATTCAATTTAATCTTTATGGTGTTGTCTTTGTAAATATTTTGTATGTTCTGCAGAAGTAAATATGGTATATTTCTGTCTTCCAATATATTTAAGAGTTTTGATCTCTTGACTGTGTCGAATGCTTTTTCAAAATCTATGAAAGCAAAATGTGTTTCTAAGTTGAATTATCTTCTTTTTTCAAGCAATAATTTAACAGAAAATGCTGAATCAATACAAGATCGTCCTTTCTTAAATCCATTTTGACATTCCATAAGGAATTTTTCACTGAAACTTTTCAATTTTCCATTTAAAATGTCTGCATAAATTTTGTAGCATGTGTTTAATAAACTGATTCCCCTATAGTTGTCAATATTTCTCTTGTCTCCTTTCTTGAACAGGGGTATAACAATGCTTGTCTTCCATTCTTGTGGTATATCTGCATTTTTGAATACATTATTAAAGAAGGACAACAGTCTTTCATGGAACTGTTTGCCTGCATATTTGTACAATTCAGAATTCAAGCCATCTATGCCAGTTGCCTTCCCATTTTTCAATTTCTTTCAACTATTGTCATTTCATTTATTGAATACACATTACACACACTCTCTTTACCACGCTTTAATCTCTGGCTTTATTGGTCCTTTTTCCTGTCCCACGTCACACGGGCTATTGAAGGCACTCTTCAAGGTATATTTATAATTATTTTCTAGGCTTATACTTAAACATTTATTTATTTCCGTTAACATCTACCATTATATGCACATTCACTTGTTCACAATTCAGGATTCCACGTGTTTAATATTTAAATTTATTTTCACAGCTTTATTGGTTTTAATTAGTATTATTATACTAAACAAAATAAGTAGGCCTGCTATAACACTTCTATCGATAAAAAAGGAGTTCCATCTGTCTTCAATAATCTCACTTTCTCGGGCTCCATTCTTCAAGTATCAGTATATTACCAACATCACAAACACAACTCGCTGCAGTTAGTGCCTCGTCTAACGTAAGATACTCAGTTCTAATTGAAACAAAAATTTATGCGATTTGGATCGTATATCTGATATTGTAGAATTGTCATAAGTAATGTCACCAGTGAGTTCCAAATTATCGATAAATTCAGGACTCACGAAGTGAGGAGTGAATTTATCTACAGAATTTGGAAATCAAGAGTGGCATTTGTTAGGACTATTTAACGAATACAATTAAGCTGTATACTCACAAATCATTATTTGATTATGGTTATTTTTAAATATTTATATATTTAATGTAAACGGCGATATTTGAAAATAAATGAGAAACGATTTGTACGCTTCGTTTGCTTCTTTTGTTCAATCACTGCAACCAGATCATAATACTATTTATTGCCAAAAGATTGCAATGTTGTACGAATAGTGGATACATTTATATGCAATGTTATAGGTATTAATTAATTTGATGTCCTATGATGCAAATTTGTCAACTATATTTTTCTGCGTCATTTTCTGGAAAATAATTCGTTTAGGAAAGTGCAATCAGTGATTTTTTGTTTGCGGAATAATCAATTGTAACAAATGTTTTTGTATTATCCCTGGTATATGCTACGTGTTGACATTCATGCACTATATAAAAAATCTGGTAGCCGTATTTCTTATATAGTAAGTCACTGCAAAAATAATGCTATGACCTATTCAGTGTGTTGAAAAGGAGGTGCTTTCTTTATTATGATAAACTTTAGTTGGTAAATTTTAGGCGAAACACGACTGATTGGTTGTAAATAAAAAATCATTAAAATATGATTGGCCATTGACTCCCATTTGAGGCATGAGTTAAATAGTCATAATTATTAAATGATGAAAATTATGATTTTTTATCAGTACTATTTAATTTAATTAAACTATTTTCCTCCCATTTATATAGATGTATTATATCATATATTATATGGATGTGAAACATGGACTCTTACTTTAAGGTATATGAAAAGATTACGAGTATTTGAGAATAAAGTTCTTAGTAAATTTTAGACCGAACAGACATGGACAGACATGCGAATGGAGAAGACTACATAATAATGAATTACATTAACTTCATAGGATACCAGATATAATAAGAACAATTAAATGTCATATACTGCGATGTGGAGGACACGTAGTGAAATGGGGAACGAAAGCTTCCTGTAGGAAGACCAGAGGGAAAACGCCCAGTTGGTAGATTAAGATTAATGAGGGGAATAATATTAACCATTTGAGGGAAGTCGATTATACAGGGAATGATTGGAAAACATTATCTCTGGATAGGGATGTATGGAGAGTTTATGCCAGCGTGGCCATAAATCTTAGAGTTCGATAAGACCATTGAGTTATGGGTGCTTGAACCATGGCATATCAAGTATCTGCGGGAAAATGCATTATGCCTTACACTCGGCTCTACAGAGCGGGATATTGTATGTGCGCGTGTGTGTACCTGTACCTTAAAGACACGTGTAACAGGCAAGTACGATATTACTCGGATGAGAAAGGCGGACTAAATTTTGATAAGAGACTAATTTCCACTTGATGTTGTTTCACGAGTCTGAAAATCTTCAGATTCTGGACTTGAAGTCATTTTCAGAGGACTTGTTCCTTGGATTTTTCCAACCGAAAAATGTATCATTTTTTGCTGGGTAGAACACGCGTCCCTCAGGACTCCTCCTCCTGGCGCGACAGGTCTAGAAGGCCCTTAGCCTACCAGCCGGCTGCTGGCCTCACATCCACAAGTCTAAATTACAGAGATAGATGATCTACCATCCAGTGTTGCGGTGACATGTGGTCAGCATGTCGAGTCCCCCAGCCGAGAGCCGGTCTTCTCAAGCTGGAGCCGCTACTTATTGTAGCTACCCAAATGCCTAATGATGCTGGGTGGGCACCGGTCCCATAATAGTCGCAATAATAACCATTTCATTTAATGTTTGCCTACAGATGTGAAATTAAGAAACGATTTAGAAACTTCTACTGTGCTCATTGGCATATCACATGATGTTCAACGCGACTTAATATGTTCTACTGTATATCTCCTACTTTCTCCTTCTTCTTTAGTAGGTGACTATAACCCCATTGAAGTTTTGGCCTCAACAATTTTTCTCCACCTAGATCTATCCTGGATACAGACCAGCCAATTTTAATTTCTAATATATCTTTTATAACATCATCCTGCCATCTGTTCTGGTACATATTGGTTTCGATTTGTATATTCTTCTTACAAGCTTGTCTTCCTGCATTCTATTTATATGTCCAAACCAGCGCAGTTTTTGAGCTTTAATGTGGTTTATTACATTTTTATTTCGTATTAGATTATTTAATTCTGAGTTCATTCGTATACGCCATGTGCATCTCCTACTTTATTAAATTAAATAAAACAAGAGATCTTACCCTCAGTATCTTTAATAGAAGACGAGGCTATTAAAAAAAATCCAATTAGATCATCCATAGATTTTATCAAAAAAGAAGGTAAAGTTGTTATAATCATATAAGTACATACGAGGTATAGAACTCACTTACAAGCTCTAGAAACCAGCTGGAAGAGGAGACTAATATCTGTGTTTTAAAATCATGCATTTATGTATTTAATTAACAATTAATATGTCCAATTATCCCTTTTGATTTCCGAAGCCCTTTAGGCTTATCTACAGTAATTTATTACATTTGATACTCCGAATATTGCATGTCGTATTTTTAGAAACTCATTACTTATTAGAAATAATATAATAAACACAATATTATATCCATATTACTGTAAATAAAACGACGATGACGTAACACTTGTCAAAATTGCACGCTCCGCCACTGGAATATTCGCTGGTGACATGGGAGAGCCAAAATATATGATAGGTGGAACATGAATATTATCCAGTCTTAGGATATCTGAATAAAACTCAACGACTACTGTAAGTAATTAAACAATGTACTTAAATATAAAGCAGACAAGAGTTGCTTTCGTCATCGACAGAGTATCATGTGATCTTACAAGTTCGCGTATTTAGTGTGGTAATCAGGGCTTCTTTTAAAATGCGTCAAGTAACGTGGTATTCTGAATAATTACTAAAATAAAATATAAAATAATTTGGAAAAATACGAACCTTTACAGTTGTCTCTTCAAATGTACGCTTAGCTCTTCCAAACGACCTTGGTATATCGCACTGTTATCATGTACCGGCATCACTGTTAAAACACGAGTTTAAGATCTAGAGATGGTAAAGTCAAAACAATCACACGGTCACTAAATATTGCGTTTTAAATTTCTGTCACACTTTGTCAACATTGATTTGCTATAAATCAACGAAACAATGAGTCTTTAAAGTATTTTGAACTAACATAACGGATGACAAGCTGTATCGATATTGAACTGAGGATCTTCAAACCTACTATATCGGAAGTGACGTAATGCTTTCCCTGTAGGAGCGCTGTCTACTAACGTAAGTCAAATTAGGCGACGCATTCTTTTGATACAATCTACAACAGCCTCTGGTCATCGAAAGTATGCCATTTTGTGTCAAATAAACAATGAACATACGCAGTTAGTTGATCAGAGATATAATTACGTGAAGTTGACCCATGCTGAAGAATACGTCATACAACGAGTGGAGAAGGAAAATAAAACTTCAGACAGAGAATGATGTGTAAACATTACATATATATATATATATATATATATATATATATATAGGAAAAACTGCACTTAAACTAGCGTGAAATATTTTTAAAGTCCTATAGAACAACAGTGCGCATGCGCCAGAGTTTATAGAGCCAGCGATAACCCACAATCGAACCACTTATGAATTATCATCCTTGATTACTATCCGTCACTATGAAATGTAAATGACCAATATTTGCAATAAATCCCAAATCTATGTTTCAAAAATATATTAATAACATTAAAATTACCAATCGTTTATTTAAAATGGGTGTACACTTACTTATCACTGCCTAACGCTGATCCAACCAGCGATAACCCAAAACAGCGATAGAAAAATCATAGACTAAGTAATATACTCTGTGGAGAAAATAGCAATTAGCATCACAATATTGCCATAATATTGTGATTTGCATATTTAAATAAATACTTCAAAATTGTCTAATAATGTTATAAAAATTGTTTGAAAACGTTTAAAATATTAAATAATGTTAGTAAATACAGAAGAAGAGCTATAGTTTACAACAATATAACTGAAAAATCAAGCGCAGTTGAGCCGTGATATAAGTAAGTGTACACCCATTTTTAATAAATGTTTGGTAATTTTAATATTATTAATATATTTTTTAACGTAGATTTGGGGATTTATTGCAAATATTCGTCATTTGAATTTCATAGCGACAGATAGTAATCGAGGAAGATAATCGATATGTGGTTCGATTGTGGGGTATCGCTAGCTCTATAAACTCTGGCACATGCGCACTGTTGTTCTATAGGACTTTGAAAATATTTCACACTAGTTTAAGTGCAATTTTTCCAATAAATTATAATATTTGTTGTAAAACTTTTAAAATAGTACGAAATGTTAATAAAGACAGAGGAAGTATGTAGTGCAACAGAATTGCAAGAATATAGTATGGAAAATCAAGTGGAAATCAAACTAAAGTTTTTTTCGATGACCATTAACTAACTGTCAGAAACATAATAAATATGAACGTACTTCAAGACGTTAATAACTCCATTCAACTATCAGCTAAGACACAATCTTCTTAAAGTCCTTGTTTCTTTTGCTTTCAACACAATACCTAAAAATAGAATTAAACAGTGTTATCTACTGATACATTTATTATGAGCATGTATACAATTAGTTAATCAAAATCAGTATTACAGACAGAAAAAAATGCCGGTAGCTTTCAATTGAATGTGTAAAACAGTAACAAGCTAAAAATACTACATATTATGCTCTGTCAAATATTATTCAAGACTTAAGTGTATCAAAATTAAACTATAAGAAATATAGGTATATTTTGGAAATTATACAGGTTAGCCTCGTATTGAATAGTTAGCCTTAAAGGTTAGGTTTTAAGTTTATCTTGAATTAAATTTTCTAACAAATAAAACTTAAAACGTTAAAAACAAAAGTTAATCTTAAAATACAACACGTATACAGAAGAACATAACCTATATATTATTATTTTCAATTACATTTAATTCTTTATAAAATATAGATATTATATATATTCTTTATTTGTACGTTGAGGTTCTACTATGTTATGAGATTAAAAATTAGCTTTTTCGTAGTTGTATTTAAAGTATATTTTATATATCTTACCTTTGTTTTTCATGTCTCCACATTCATTTTAATAAAATAAATTCGCTTAAAGTCGGCTACGGTTAGTTCAATTTCCTGTCGCTAGTCGGCTCTTGCATCGAAAAAACAAAATGTAATAGTTTTTACCGCGTTGCCATATGTTCTTTTAAACGTACCTGTTCCCGCCTGTATCTAGCATGACGTCACTATCGGTGCAAAATTACTTTGAGTAGAGAAATCCACACGTAGAAATTCATTATATAATGGAAATGGACAGGAGGGAAATTTTGAGGAAGTGGCTGAATTCAAATACCTAGGAACAATAATCACAAATAGGAATGAGATGCACGGAGAAATTAAACATAGGCTCAATTCTGGAAATGCGTGCTATTATGCATTTCAGAGACTCTTGATATCCCTACTCCTTTCAAAAAACGTTAAACTAAAAATATATAAAACTATTATTCTACCAGTTATATTATATGGGTGCGAAACATGGACTCTTACTTTAAGGGAGGAGAGGAGATTGCGGGTATTAGAGAATAAAGTACTTACGAAAATTTTTGGACCAAAGAGAGATGAACAGATAGGTGAATGGAGAAGACTACATTACAATGAACTACATTGTCTTTATAGGAAGCCAGATATAATAGGAACAGTCAGACTGCGATGGGCAGGACATGTTGCACGTATGGGGAATGAAAGACTTGCATGGAAGCTTCTTGTAGGAAAGTCAGAGGGAAAACGCCCAGTTGGTAAACCAAGAATGAGGTGGGAGAATAGCATTAACTATGATTTGAGGGAAGTTGATTATACAGGGAATGATTGGAAAGCATTAGCTCAGGATAGAGATGTATGGAGACCATATGTCCGCGCGCCCATGAAGCTACCGGTTCGATAGTGCCAGTGAGAAAGTAAGAGAAACCTGCGCGACCGATATTCGGTTTTAGGTAGGTGCCAACGTCGTTTTTTCTAAAAAAGTTTTAAATCCACCCATGGTAACCATTAGTCTACCAAGATTTTCTACGTCGTTCCAGAAAAAGAAGAAGAAGAAGGACCAAACATAGGACATAGAGAATATATTCGATACATCTCTCTATTTGCATTATTTTACATAATTACTAACCAACTCACTGGCATAATCGAACCCATAGTTTCATGACTGCACGGACATAAGCTCTCCATACATCTCTACGCTGATTTAATGGTTTCCAATCATTCCCTGTATAATCTACTTCCTTCAAATCATGGTTAATGTCATTCTCCCACCTCATTCTTGGTCAACCAATTGGGTGTTTTCCCTCTGGTTTTCCTACAAAGAAGCTTCCGCGCACATCTTTCATTCCACATTCTTGACACATGTCCTACACATTGCAATCTACTAGATTTAACTATTCCCATTATATCTGGCGTCCTATAAAAAAACATGTAGTTCAATGATGAGTAGTCTTCTCCATTCTCTTTGATCCAAATAGTTTCCTAAGAACTTCCACCAAATGTTAAATTAACAAAATTTTAACTTAGTGTCACATTTTTATGAAGATAAAGCTGTGGTTTGAGAATTTTTAAACAAGGGATTCCACGAGAAAACTAAATGTAATTTGTTATATTCGATATGTGACTTTTCCGCTACGTATAGCTAATATATATTTCTATTCAATTAGCGTAGTTTAACCTCACACTTTGTAGGTACGGTACTTTTACGTACCACAGGCCATCCGGGCCTTACAGTCGCACCACTGGTCCGGGGAGGGATTTTAACACATGCTATTTTAACCACACAACGACATGTTGGGCCTCCTCGAATGAGTGATCAGCTCGATGTCAGGGCCTCCTCCAAGACAACACAATATTAAAACGAAACACTCCATTTATACACCCATTCATACATTAGTTCAAACTAAACATGGCGAACATGATAATGATTGCCAGATGACGTTCGGGAACCAGTTTAGTCCTAATAATTTCAATAAGATAACTTTCATAAAACATTTGTTGTATAACAAACATTATGCAATAACTTACGAGTACGTTACATAGCAACGCCACTAAATGGGAAATTGAATAAAAAAATAATTAATAAAATATTAATATTTCACAAATTGAATTCAAAACTGTTTTTTCTATTCGTCTATACTGCTAAGAATAGTAGATAGATCAAAGACTAACGCTTTTTTTCCCCATCAGGTAAATATAAATACATTTTCAGATACAATACTTACGATCGTTTATTGGCTCATTCAATAACATAAAAAAATTAACTCCAAACTCACAAATATTCTATTTTACCTTATTTCAGAAAACATTTTGTTATTATGCTTTAAATTAAGCCATTCCTTTCTTTAAACTAAATTAAACTCATGGAGCGATTAGTGTGCAAGGCACTTGGTATAACAGAGAGGTAGACGTTATAGCTATGAGTGATAAGTGGGCAACCATCGGATTCCCAAAATGTTATACACGGTATATATATATATATATATATATATATATTCCTCACAATTCTAGGTGGACACCGTCTCACACTAGCCGACATTCAGTGAGTAAATTTCTTCCACATAGGGACTCGAACCAAGGCATGTTCGGTAGCTCTGCGACAAGACGTAATGTCTGTATTTATCGTTTTCAACATTATCATTACATGAACATTTCCGCACCAACAACTCTCTTCCATCTATTGCTTATTTTTATTTACAAACTCTAGGTTATATATTGTTTGAAATATCCATTTTATCAATATTTTTCACATTTCTCTATTTTTTTAAATTTATTGCAGGGGGTTTATTTATTCCCATCATACTTCAGAATTATACATTTTTAAGTTGGCGTAGCGCATTGTTGAGCCACAGCTTCGCATGTGTCAGGAGGTACTGGTCCAAGTTTATTTTTAGTTACCTTATTAGTTCATAGATGTCATGGATGGCTTGCGGTCAACACAGACACACAATGAGACATCTAACAGGCAACTATGGTATCATTAGTGTGTTGAGGTCAGTGAATTTTAATTAGAGGCCTCTTTATAATAATATATTTATTTATTTATAATATATTTATTTAGCCTGGTGGAGTTAAGGCCATGTGGCCTTCTCTTCCATTCACCTGGACAACATATGTTACATATACATACAAAGGCGTAAGGATCTTTTACGAGCCTCAAAAATCTTCAGACTCGGGACTCACAGATTAAGTCTCTTCCGGAGGAATTACTCCTTGGATTTTCCGTCCTAATAAAATCCATCGACTCCGGCAAGGTTTGAAACCGCGACCTTCGATACCTGAGACAAGGAGCATAACCATTAGACCACCGAATCAAAACTATATCCTAATAACCATTGAAATATATTATGGGATTTTCCCCTAAGCACAATTAACACATTTATTAAAACGAGTAATTTCCTAAACATTTGCACAAAATGCGTCTTGTTACGTAGTGACGACATGAATGATGGCACAATTACCGTAACGTTACGAAGCAACGTCATTGAACAGAAAATAGAACATTACGATTTTAAATTATGTTAATAAAATATTAATGGCTGAGATGAAGCACGTGTCACACAGGTGTTTTCAGTTAATCTACAACTTTGTAAAATTCCTCTGTAATCTTGCATATGTACGTATATGTGAAAGTTCATAAAATATTGTGGTACGTGGCCTAAAGTGTTAAACTATAGTTTATGAACTGTCTTTATTACGAAGGAATGAAACTATTGACGTTGTACCCATGAACAAAATATTAGAAAGATTTAGAAATCTTGATCTATCCAACTTATGACAATAACGATGATACACACACACACACACACACACACATATATATATATATATATATATATGTCATTAATTCCAGAAGTAGGATATATATATATATATTAGCGAAAATCTGCAATATAACATATATATATAGGGAAGTTCGGGTAATGTAAACCCATCTGTTTGAGTGGACCCTGTCAATATCTTATCTTCTTTAATTGGTGCTGCCCTCGAACTGAAAATATTTTAACAAGAAGCTTCCATGCACCTCTTTCATTCCCCATTCGTGCCACATGTCCTGCCCATCGCAGTCTACGAGACTTAAATGTTCTAATTATATCTGGCTTCCTATAAAGACCGTGTAGTTCATTGTTAAGTAGTCTTCTCCATTCGCCTGTTTGTTCATCTCGTTTTGGTCCAAAATTTTCCTAAGAACTTTATTCTCAAATACTCGTAATCTCCTTTCCTCCCTTAAAGGAAGAGTCCATGTTTCGCACCCGTGTAATATAAGTGGTAGAATAATAGTTTTATATTTTTTCAATTTAACGTTTTTTGAAACGAGTCTCTGCAATGGATATAGTAATAATAATTTGTTTTATTATTCCGGCTTTTACAATGAATATACATTTTTCCGGTACCCATGTTCACAGTTACCTACACATTTGTTTCAACACATTTTTCCATTCTTGTCTCTTCATCCATATATCTTCTTCTATTTCCCATTCCCTCTTAGTTTCATTGATTCCCTGAATTCACGTAATAGTTGGTCTACCCTTCTTTTTCCTTCCCTTTGGTTCCCAATCCATGATTATCTTAGGTAGTCTTCCTTCTTCCATTCTTCTAATGTGTCCGTACCAATTTAATTGTTTCAATAATAATGATAACAATATTAATAATAATAATAATAATAATAATAATAATATAATAACTTATAATTTAATTAAGCTTATTTAATTTTTTAAATTCCGTATTAATGTATGTACACTCTCTACAAACATAGAGCTTAAAGTAATGTAGCTTTACAGACTTATTTTATAATTTAATAACATTAAGTGTATTTGTTATTGCATTTCATTTTAATATTTCAAAAAGATTATAACAAACAATTTAATTTCCCAGAGTAGAAACGTAATTAAAAATTATTTACTACATAACAAACAAAAAGAGTGAGAAAGCAGCATGTATCAGTTTTATAATATTTTTATAATTACACATATAATCCTCATAATTAATTTTTTATAATACTATTTTTTCTTTAGCATTTTGTAAAGTAATTATATAGCATTCTATTTATTATTAACATTAAAATACGGTGAAACATGAAATAAGAGTATTTTCCGTTTTTCATCAACTAATTTCAATAATAATTCATTAAACAAAAAAAATGACAATAATTAATATTTGATGGACTATTTCAAGCTATCTCACATCCATATTACACTCGTTTTGTTAAACAAAAACCATTGTGTTTTATCTAAAAACAAAGAGAATGATTTCATTGAAGAATATTTTAAATAAAGTATATGTGCATCATTTCATTGTATTTTATATTTTAAATTTAATAAATAGCAAAATTAATTTAATGAAAAACGTTATGTTCGAGTTCCATATAATTGGGATTATTTGATGTATTAAATATTAAATTATATAATTTATTTGGAAAATGCTGAGCACCTTTATCGTCAATGTAGCGTGTTTATACGGTATTAAATATTTCAGGCTATACTTTACTATGTTTTATATACGTAATAACAAACCAACAAATTTAAAACTATATTTGCATTTTATGTTAAGTGAAATATCTTACATTTATTTCGTCGCGCTCTTAAAATAAACTTACATAGCACAGAAATTCGATTATTCGAAATGAGAAAAATGTATTTAGGTAATTACTTTTAAAAAATATGATAATTATCTGCACAACGAGTAGAAATTATGAGATGTAATCTAGTTTATTAGTACCGGTAATTCTATTTTAATTTATATTTTTCTATAATCGTACAGTATTTTATTCGTTAAAATTAAAGTAAATCAACACATATATATAGTAATCATATTTTAGGCATACTATGTATAATAATAATAATAATAATAATAATAATAATAATAATTATTTTATTATTATTATTATTATTACTATTATTAATATTATTATTATTGACTCTCCAAATGTTTTAACACCCTATTTCGCCACAAAGACATGTTAAGATTGTAGCTTACTGTAACAATATTGTAAAACAAAGATGTTAACTTATGGTTTTGAATGAATTACATAAACTGTCTGTAAGTGTCGTAACAAAATACTACACATTGTTATGAATGTGTGTTGTGAATTTCCTAAAATGTTTATAATAATTTTGGTTCTTAAAAATCACTTCACACATTGAGGCAGAAGCCTCTTCATCGTTTAAAAGTTAGTTTAAAAAGAATCGTCTTTCGAATATAGGACAATAAATAATAGTTTTCAAAAACTAAAACAACACGCTTTATTAGAAAACCGAACTAAAAAAATGAAAAATAATTTGAATTTCCGACACGCTTGGGATAAAATTAAAATGGTCAACAAAAAAATCATCTCCAACACATATAGAATAAAACTAGAGTTATCAACAAAAATAAAATAATTTTACCTACAAAAGCGTGGGGTGCTCTATATCAATTGATATATTTGATAATAAACAGATATTGGTAAAAGTAAAGTCTCTAAGAAGAAAATGTAAAAATCGTAAAAAAGACCCCACGCTTTTGATGGTAAAATTATTTTCTTTTTGTTGATAATTCTAGTTGTATTCTATATGTGTTGGAGATGATTTTTTTGTTGACCACTTTAATTTTATCCTAAGAGTGTTGGAAATTAAAATTATTTTTCATTTCTTTAGTTCGGTTTTCTAATAAAGCGTGTTGTTTTAGTTTTTTAAAACTATTATTTATTTTTTATTTTTTAGTTTTAATATTATACAGAATATGATAAAAATGTAAATATCTTTAAATTCGATACTATTGTAGTATGAGCTAAAATTAATACTCTTCTAAAAAATCCTCCGGGCCGGATTTCAACCAGCGACCTATGGATTACTGAACTTATATACCGCTAGAGATCACCGCTCTACCAACTGAGCTCTTGCAACGATTGACTAAAAAGTCGACTAGTCCGCAAACTATTATTCCAGTTCTCATTTTTTTTCTGATGATTCTGGCCAGGATTTTAGAAATAAAATATGAAATTATTGTATTATCACGGGTCCTCTACAAGTATACAATGTTTCAAGTCGATCCAATGTTTCTAAGTGGGTGAAAATCGTGTTCAAAGATTCTGATACAAAGATATTTTATTTTTTGATGATTCTGGCCTGGATTTTAGAAACAAATATGAAAATATTGTATTGTCACGGGTCCTTTGCAAGTATACAAAGTTTCAAGTCGATCCAATGTTTCTAAGGGTGAAAATCGTGATCAAAGTATCCGTTACATAGATACAAAGATACATTTTTTTTATTTTCTGATGATCCTGGCTAGGATTTTAGAAAATAGATAGGACATTTTTTTATTTCCACGGGTCATTTACAAGTATACAAAGTTTCAAGTCGATCCAATGTTTCTAAGTGGGTGAAAATCGTGGTCAAAGATTCCGTTTAATAGATACAAAGACACTTTTTTTGATTCTCTGATGATTCTGGCCAGGATTTTAGAAAAAAATATGAAATTATTGATTGTCACGGGTCCTTTACAAGTTTACAACGTTTCAAGTCGACCCAATGATTTTAAGTGGGTGAAAATCGCATTGAAAGATTCCGTTACATAGATAGATAGATTAATTTTCCATGGCCACCGTCATAAATTGTGAAAAGATGGAATTTAGAATAACATGTTTCATATGTAGCCTATAGTGTACTGTAGGAAAGAAGAGTTCTTTAGTCAAAGCACCATTAGCACTCCATATCCAATGTTCATTCCAATCAGTGATGACAAAGTCCAACAGTTTCTTTTTAACATAGGATATTGGACACTTTGAAAATGAATAATGAAGCTCGGAAAATGCTGCGGAATTAGCTAATTGATCAGCCCGATCAGTCGGCTCATTCTTGTTTTGTTTAGCTAAGTGTACTTACTGTAATTGTTAAACAGTTAATATTATTACAGAATTAACATTGTGTTGTTGTAAATAATACTTATTTTTTAATCTAATTCTGAAAGACAAACATTTTTGTTGTGAGTTATCCGTAAAAGATAGACATATTCTGTCGTAGACTTTTTTTTGAAGATTCTTTTTAGATATTCTATTATGACGTATTTGTTATGGTTTAGACAAAATAAGCAATTCAGGAGTCCAAAATGCGACTTTTCAGTGCAGCGATCCACTTTTTTTACACGCTTTATTTTAGCTTGACCTCTATCTATCTATCTATCTATCTATCTATGTAACGGAATTTTTCAACGCGATATTCACCCACTTAAAATAATTGGATCGACTTGACACTTTGTACACTTGTAAAGGACCCGTGACAATACAATAATTTCACATTTATTTTCTAAAATCCTGGCCAGAATCTTCAGAAAATCAACAAAAGTGTCTTTGTATTTATGTAACGGAATCTTTGAACACGATTTTCACCCACTTAGAAACATAGGATCGACTTGAAACTTTGTATAATTATAAAAGACCCATGACAATACAATAATTTCATATTTATTTTCTAAAATCCTGGCCAGAATCATCAGAAAATAAAAAAAATGAAAACTGGTATAATAGGTTCCGGACTTGTCGACTTTTTAGTCAATCGTTGGAAGAGCTCAGTTGGTAGAGCGGTGAACTCTAGCGGTATATAATTTCAGTAATCCATAGGTCGCTGGTTCAAATCCGGCTGGGAGGATTTTTTTAGAAGAGTATTACTTTTAGCGCATACTACAATAGTATCGAATTTAAAGATATTTACATTTTTACCTTATTTTGTAAAATATTAAAACTAAAAAATAAAAAATAAATAATAGTTTTAAAAAACTAAAACAACACGCTTTATTAGAAAACCGAACTAAATAAATAAAAAAAATATTTTCCAACACGCTTGGGATAAAATTAAAGTGGTCAACAAAAAATCTTCTCCAACACATATAGAATAAAACTAGAGTTATCAACAAAAAGAAAATAATTTTACCATCAAAAGCGTAGGGTGCTTTTTATGATTTTTACATTTTCTTCTTACAGACTTTACTTTTACCAATATCTGTTTATTATCAAATATATTAATTGATATAGAGCACCCCACGCTTTTGATGGTAAAATTATTTTCTTTTTGTTCATACCTCTAGTTTTATTCTATATGTGTTGGAGATGATTTTTTTTTGTTGACCACTTTAATTTTATCCCAAGCGTGTTGGAAATTAAAATTATTTTTCATTTTTTTAGTTCGGTTTTCTAATAAAGCGTGTTGTTTTAGTTTTTTAAAACTATTATTTATTTTTATTTATTTTGCTCCGGTCCTATAGTACATACGGTAATAAGTTACATACGTTAATTTTCCCAAAGAAATTCTCTAAATGATGGTTAAAACCCCATTCAATTCGGTTAAGCAGTTATTGAGTTCATAAAAAACAGATTCACAGATGTTCATGTTTATATAATTTATCAAATATTAATATAAATAACCAACCACGTGTTCAATTGAAGACAAAAACAGCTCCTGAGTCCATTACACACGCATCAAAACACTCTAAGCACGCTTTAATAACTATCACAAATCTTACATGTTGAATGTATTAATATTTATACACGACAGACGCCTGGTTTAGCCAGGGTACGCCTACAGTGTTGCAAATTAACAAAACACAATCGCTATGTGGCGTTGTTTGTGTCACCTTCACGCAGTTCTGACAATATGAACAGATCGTCTATTAACATGGAAACGAAATATTTTAAAAACTTTGAAGATTACAATAAAATATATACTCTATGTAATTGCTCAGAGATGTTTTAATATTATTTTTGAATAACTTAATTTTTCATAATTGTCTGAAAATATTTATTTATTATGCAGCTTTGATAGTTTTCGTGTAAATATTAAAAATAATGCAATATGTATATTTGATTGAAATTTTATGAAGGCCATTGAGCTACTTATTGATTTTTCCGGAGACGGAGAATGACAAGTAGATTGTTGCCACATCTACGTTATTTCTTAGACTATGTTGTGTAAACATATTTCGCATGTTAATTAGCAATTTTTTCAAACTTTATAAATATAAACCAAACGTAACATAAAATTAACTGAGAAAATTGAAAAATCTATAATAATAAATATATTATTATAATACTATTTATAAATAATAAATAAAAATAAATAAATTATAATTATTTTATAATTAATAATAATAATAATAATAATAATAATAATAATAATAATGATGGACATTCTGTACTATTTCAGAATAAAGTTCTTAAGAAGATTTTCAGGCTCGTAAAAGATCCTTAAGCCTGAATGAAAAGGCCTCTAAGCAAAATTTACCGAATTTTCCCGTCCTAGTACTATCTTGGTTTCCTAGATATCAGTATGAGGCGGAACGCTGACCACGGACCACTCAAATGACATCTATACGAAAACAAGTGTCACTAAATTAGTATGGCTCAAATTCTTCCCTGTAGGGGGAGAGCGCCTAAATCTCTGTTAAGGGAAACATGGGCTTAAAGAAGAAGAAGAAGAAGAAGAAAGAACATTTTAGGACAAAACAGAGATGAACAGACAGGCGAATGCAGAAGACTACATAACAGTGAACTACTTTATCTATATAGTAGGAAATCGGATATAATGATGGTTTCGTAGACTGCGATGCGCAGGACACGTGGTACGAATGCGGAAATAAAGGGAGGCATTGAAGCTCCTATAGAAAACCAGAGTGAAAACGGCCATTCGGTAGACCAAGAATGAAGCGTGAGAATATTATTTATCATGATTTGAGGGAAGTAGATTATACAGGGGATGATTGGAAAACATTAGCCCAGGATAGGGATGTATGGAGAGCTTATGTACGCGCGGCCATGAAACTACGGGGTCGACAGTGCTAGTAAGTTAATTAGTTGGTTTAAACGACATAGTTTTATACAGTCAAGTCTCGTAGACTTCGGTGAGCAGGTCATGTGACACAAATGAGGAATGGAAGAGGGGCATGGAAACTCTGTAGGAAAACCAAAGGGAAGGCCAAGAATGAGGTAGGAGGTTAATATTAACATGATACTAGGGATGTAGAATATACAGGGAATGATAGGAAAACTCTCAGGATAGGGATATATAGAGAGCCTATGTCCGCGAGTCTAGGTACCACGGTTCGATAATGACGATAGGTTAGGTGAGGAAGTTGACAGTTAATATATACAAGATTATTGGATGATCTGGCGCTCCATGAGTTGTCTCTTTCGTTTGAACTTTAAAAAGAAGTTTAACGTTGTGCATATGCCGTTCTTGCGTTAAAGTCACCTCAACTTCATATTTAATTTTCAGGCAATTTTTTGGAAATAAATCAACGTATATATATATATATACACACATATACACACACACACATACACATATATTATATATATATATATATATATATATATATATACACATTCCTCAGATTATTATTCACATATTGCTATAATAATTTATGCGTTTTTTCAAGTTTTAAATTCGATTAATGTGGGTGGACTTCTGGCATAGAATCCGCTATCATGAGATTGAAAATAAAATTATAAATAGGCCCTACAAGTGTGTTAGAATGTAGAAATTACGTATTGCTAATTTATAATATTTATGACTGAACACAGTTATCAGCACAGCTATTAAGTTAAAAACCAAGATATATTAAAAAAAATAACCAAAATCTCATGTAATCAACAACATATTCTAGACAAAAATAGAGTAAAAATTAAAATTTCTATGACATATTTTTGGTAGTTAAAGTTTAAGGCAAAATATAAATAATTATAACTGTTTAACTGCTTTTATAACTGTTATTATTGGTTATTTAATAGTTATAACTGCTGTTATTACGTCATACACATCTTCATATTTTCCAAATTATAACATTATTTATTCTCGACAGGCGTCTGGCTCATCCAACGTACGCCTACAGTGTTGCAAATTAACAAAACACGATCGCTAAGTGGCGATGTTTGTGTCTCCTTGACGCCAGTTCTGACATTACTAATGGATCGTCAATTAACATGGAAACGAAATATTTTAAAAACTATGAAGTTTATAATAAAATATATACTCTACGTAATTGCTCGGAGATGTTTTAACATTATTTTTGAATAGCTTAATTTTTCAAAATTGTCTGAAAATGTTAATTTTTTATGCAGCTTTGACAGTTTTCGTGTAAATATTAAAAATAATACAATATGTAAATTTGATTGAAATATTACACGGGCCTTTGAGCTACTTATTGATTTTTCCGGAGACGCAGAATGAGAAGTACATTGTTGCCACGTCTACTTTATTTATCAGGCCATGTTTTGTAAACAGATTTCGCACGTTAATTAGCCATTTTATCAAACATTACAAATATAAACGATAACCTAACTTAAAATTTACTGCAAAATTTATAAAATCTATAATTTCAATATTTATTTTATTATAATTCCTCCTGGCGCGACAGGCCTACAAGGCCCTTAGCCTAGCAGCCGGCCGCTGGCCTCACATCCATATGTGTCAATCACAGAGGTAGAAGATAATCAGCCAGTGTAGGGGTGACATGTGGTCAGCATGTCGAGTCCCCCAGCCGTTATAGCTGGTTTCCTCAACCTGGAGCCGCTACTTATTGTAGCTACCCAAATGCATCACGATGGTGGGTGGGCACTGGTCCCATACAGGCCGAAATACCATGAGAAAATTTCTTCCCCCATGGAGACTCGAACCAGCGCAAGTCCCGTAGCTCTGCGCCAAGGCTTCCTGCCTTAACCACTCGGACATTTTATTATAATATTATTAATAAATAAATTGTAAATTACAATAATATAATATAATAATGCAATAACCTTTTTATTTAGGAATATTCCACAATACAGTGTTTCTCCTTCATTCGAAAGTGATTTGTAAGTAGAGGTTTCTTGTCTAAAGCATCTTCTTCCCTCAGATCTCTAGATTCCATACTTCTCTTCACTCCATCCACCCATCGTTCTCTAGGCCCGTCTCTTCCACTTCTTCCATTAGCATTCCAATTAACGATCTTCTATGGTAATCTCTCTTCTTCCATTCTTATGAGGTGTCCATACCATTTCAAACGTTTTTCTTCTATTTTTCCTAATATGTTTTCTCAACTTGCAAAATTTCAATTATTGCGATGTTTCTGACCTTCTCCATTCTTGAAATTCTTGTACATCGCCTCTCAAAATCCATCTCTACTGCTACAGCTGGTTGGCTTATTTTTTACTTACTGTCCAGGTTTCGGACCCATATAATAAAGTGCTTTGTAACAGAACGTGAATGTAGTTTTCTTCGTTCTGTATATTACATTTCTATTCCAAAGTACTGAGTTCAACATACCAACGATTCTTCTTCCATCAGTTATTCTTATTTTAATAATAATAATAATAATAATAATAATAATAATAATAATAATAATAATAATAATAATCTTCTTCTTCTTCCTTCCAAGTATTAGGCCAAGGCCTGTTACGATCCTATAGAAAATTTTCCCTCCAGCGTTTCATAGGACGGCCCAGTGATCTTCGTCCTCTTGGTATATAATTATAAACAGCTTTGGGGATCCGATTTGAACTCATTCTTTCAAGATGGTGTTTCCAATTTAGTTGGTACTGTTTAATATATTCCAAAATTGGCGTAGTCTTCAATTCTTTTAAGATATCGGTGTTCCTTTTCCGATCCCATCTGGTGTAACCCGCTGTTCTGCGCATGAATCTCATTTCACAAGCCGTTATTCTGCTTTCATGTTGTTTTTTTAGTGTCCATGCTTCACTACCATAGGTCAACACTGGTCTAGCCAAAGTGTTATATAAACGTAATCTGGTGTTTTTTTGTACAAGGGATGGTTTCATAACTTGATTAATAATTCCTAAACTTTTATTATAACTAGTAACTTTTTCAGTGATATCCATTTCATCCCAGATAGAGAGATAATATCCAAGATATTTAAATTGATTAGATCTCTCTAAAATTTTATTCTGGAGACAGATTTTACTTTGTATGGGGTCCTTCCCATGAAATGCCATAATTTTAGTTTTGTTAATTGATATTTCCATATTAAATTTGGCACCTATTTTTTGTAAATTATAAATTGATCGTTGCAAATCAATAATAATGATAATAATAATAATAATAACAATAATAATAACAATAACAATAATAGTAATAATAATAATAATGACAATAATATAATGAAAATCTGTACTGTTTCAACACAAAGTTCTTAGGAAAATTTTAGAACAAAAGAGAGATGAACAGACGGGCGAATGCAGAAGACTACATAACGGTGAACTACATGATCTACATTGCAGGAAATACAATTATAAATACGAGTATCATATTTTTCATGGATTAAAATGTTTGAAAATATATTACTTTTGTACTGTTCACATTTGAAATCTAACACAATATAAGAAATTAGAATTCAAAATTTCAAATGTTTCTGTCTTTGCATATTTCTGAGATATGATTTTATGTTATTCAAAATTACAAGCGCAATTTTAAAATAAAAATGAATATAAATCCTTCTTGATTTATATATATATATATATATATATATATATATATATATATATATATGTGTGTGTGTGTGTGTGTGTGTGTGTGTGTGTGTGTGAGAGAGAGAGTGTGTGTTTTTGACATAAGAAAAATTAATAAAATGCTCCAACGGGACTTGAACCCGAAGCTGTGGATATATCCCAGTGCTCTATCAATTACGCCACCGCACAAGTCTAGTACAAATATTCATTTTCATTATAATAATATATTCTCATTATTACAAGATGTAGTGGGATATAAATCCAGAGGTCCGGGTTCAAGTCCGTCCGAGCATTTATTTTCGTTATCACGTCATTTTAAGCTTGCTTTGCCCAATATCAAAAATATAATTATTATATATACATATATTCCATTGCGCTACCTATTACGCCATCAAGCAGGTCTAGTACAAATATTCTCTTCTCTTATAGTAATATAGTCTCATTATTATTAGAAGTAGTGGGATATAAATCCAGAGGTCCGCGTTCAAGTCCCGAAGAAGCATTTATATTTTTATCGTGTCATTTAAGATTGCATTGTTCAATGTCACACATTTAGTTATAAATAGTATATATATATATATATATATATATCCCAGTGTGCCACCGATTACACCACTGACCAAGTCTAGTACAAACATTCATTTCTCTTATAATAATATACTGTCATTATTACCAGATGTAGTGGGATATAAATTCAGGGGTCGGGGTTCAATTCCCGTCGGAGCGTTTATTTTCCTATCATGTCATTTAAGATCGCATTGCTCAATGCCAAAAATTTTAATTATAATTGTATATGTATATATATATATACCTGTGCAACCGAGGAGTTGTTGTAAAAACATATATTTCTCTTATAATAATATATTCTCATTATTACTACATGTAGTGGGATATAGATGATGTGGTGCAGCTTCAAGTCCCGTCCGAGTACTTATTTTTCTCAATATGTCATTTTAAGGTTGCATTGTTCAATGTCTAAAATTAATTTATTATATGTGTATATATATATGTGTGTGTGTGTGTGTGTGTGTATCCCAGTGCGCTACAGATTAAGCCACCAAGCAAGTCTAGTACAAACATTTATTTCTCTTATAATAATATATCCACATTATTACTATATGTTGTGGGATATAAATCCAGAGGTCCGGGTTCAAGTCCCGTCCGAGCATTTATATTTCTTATCATGACATTTTGAGCTTGTATTGGCATTTGTAAAAAATGTAATAATAATAATAATAATTATTATTATATATATTCCAGTGCTCTACCGATTACGCCACCGAGCAAGTTTGGTGCAAACATTCATTTCTCTTACAATAATATATTCTAATTGTTACACGATGTAGTGAATCCAGTGGTCCGGGATCAAGTCCCGTCAGAGCTTTTATTTTTCTTATCATGTGATTTTATGCAAGCATTGCTAAAAGCAAAACAAATAATTATAATATATGTATATAATATATCCGCCTCCCAAGATTTACTAAAAAAAATATTAGCTTCGTAACACTATTCTGTGAAATGGTTTTTTTTTAGCAAAAAATAACAAATATGTAGACGTAATAAGAACTTACGTTGCGGAGCAACGCCACTGTGTGTGAATATTCAAAAAGTCAGTTTTGATTTGTGTGTAATATAATACAATAGTTTGACTGGTTTAAATCTAGTTTGTAACAGTAATTTTTTTGGAATGAAGAAATCGCAGCTCATCCTTTATCAGGTAAATACTAAATACAAAATATAAAAAGCGATAATATGGAGATTGAATAAAGAACTTCACTCCTTTTATCATGTATAGGAAATGTATAATTTGGTATGCTGTAAAAATATTAAATAAATAGTGTAATTTATTTAACTTGGTTACCATGTATCATTTTAAATTTCACAAAATAAAGAAAATATTAACTTCTTAAGAACTATAGTTAAATATGCCTAATATGAGTATAATTTTATTACATCCATATTAACTGATTAAAATTTATCTGATGCTGTTAATAGATTGAACCATTAAAATAAATAAAAATGCCGATATGGAATTTGCATTGTTCGTTTCAGGACACTAAAATTAACTTTCACGCGTCTCAACTATAAAGGCAAAAAAAAAAAAAAAATAACGAAAAAGTACAGTATACAAATTATTCAAATATTTATTTAAATATGGAAAATTCTGTTATAATTCTTTCAAAGCAACTGATTACAAATTATATTGCTGACATGAGTTCCATTTTTAAACTAAACAATCGAAAGAAATCTCTTACAATGCGCGAAATCTTACTTTATGAATGACTGTTCCAGCAGGTGCACATAGTACAGCGTTGTCATACGTATTTTCACTCTGTTTGTTTCCAATAACGCTACACCAATAATAATTTTATTTTACACTACAGGTTATACATACTTAATCACATATACTCCACGCCAATTGTATTTTTATAGAAGAAACTTCATATGATTTAAAACTGTTTTTTGCAATCAACAAGCATGACTCTGTTTCGCAAAGTGAACGCTAGATCAATGTCGCAACACCGCACTGTGGATCCTCGATAATACGACACACATGGCATGTCAAAGGTCAAACTAATGCTAGAACCTGCAAGTTCAAGGACCCCCACTCCCACATTTTCTAACACATAAGAACAGCGCATTTGTTTTAATTTCACTCACTTAATAACATACATATTGAAGAATCGCATAATGAGGAATTATTAAATGCCATTAATAAAAATATAACTTTCTTTCACAGACGAAACTTGTGAATTTTTCGCACTGATTGTTTATTTGAAATTTGTGCATATTCTATAACATACGGCTTCAACCCTTTCACATGGTGAACTCCATGAGTTGCCGGTATAGCTGCAAGATGTTGAAATCGCTTTTCTAAAAATCTCTTCCCTTCTTCTATCTCATTTTTTGTCATCTCCTGAACTATTATTTGTTTAGTTTTACTACTTTTGATTTTACAGAATTCTGCCGCACTTTGAATCTTCTTTCCTGACTTTGAAGATATCCTAGCCATCCTTTTAACCTGGCCTCCAAACGCCTCTACAGCTCCCTTACCATGATACATTTCAAAGAAGTTCCCATTCTATGTTAAATCCAAATATGCAAGTAAAGCAGTGTCAAATTGCTCAATGTATACTTCTTTCCACTCAAAAGACTTCTGGATGGTGTTTCTCTTGAGGCCGAAACAGGTCAAACACATGGCCTAAATTCGTGAATGTACTATGATGATGATGATGATACTCTGTTTAAAGTGCAGTTTGCTGCTTTGCTCTGCTCCTCGAGAATATTTTTATTGCCTCTAGGTTTGGAAGAAGTTCTAATAATTTGCTAAACACTCTTTGTAAGCAAACATCTACAGCATACTTGTCATGTGTCATATAATCTGAAACGAGAGCAAAGGATTTCTTCTGAACTTCTCTCTCACCTTCTTGTCTAAACCAGGCAACTGTAGTGGATATTGAAATTTGTTTATTGTTCCAATGAACTGCCTGTATCTCGTTTTGCTCTCTACAGGTATAATTTTCAGAGAAATCAATCTGTATAACTGCTTCATTTACTCCAACGTTTTTTCCGAGCATATTTAAATGCTTCTGCTTGTTGCTTTTAACATAAACATGGTTTAGGAAATCTGGTAGACAGTCGCTCAGTTGTTCCATGCAATCAATTACTGGCCCTTCTTTTGTATCAATTTGAGCTCTTCCGTTACACAATGTCCACTGACTCCACTCGCATCGTGAATTACCACATTCATCTGCAATTTCTATCTTAGTCAGAAATGGGCATTTTATGCATCCTGATTGCACGAATTCAGCTGCGTTCTGGTAACAAACCACCTGAGATATGAATTTCCGAAAATCAGTCGCTATAGGTACATATTTCTTACTAATTGCTTTTAGCAGAAACTTCACATTTTCGTGTATAATGCACGTGCAAACATTATGTGGAATATCGTACTGGCGATATACGTGTGCGGGGCGTAGTTCGGCGAACTTGGAGAAACTAATGTGGATATCTTCATTGTTTTCAATAAACAGTTCATGTGCTTCTTTCAGTGTTACAATTAAATTCTTAATCCGGACCTCTTGTATTTCACCATTCATAACGATCTTCTTAAAATCATTTCTTCCCGGAGCCTGATATGAGATAGAATCATCCTCATAAAAATTACGTAACGCTGTCCTAACATGGTCTGATGGATACACATTTTGCTCGTTTACTTATCTTTAATCCTTCCTTTTCTGCCAAATTACACACAAGTTCTTTTCCTTTTCTTGGTGACTTCGGTAATGCTTCCTCAACACGTTTTCTGCACTTTCCATAATGCTGCCGACTTTTGAATGCCGTACCAGGTATCTCAGCTTCAGAAGTATGTTCTCCGATTATTTTTAACTTTTCCCTTTCTCGTTGAGCTGCTTTGTGTATTCTATTTATTATCTTAAGTCTTTCTCTTCCTGCTTTAGTATTTTTTATTCTAGACCTTTGTTTCCTTTTCGGTTCCTTTACTTGTTCTTGCCAATTTTTATATCGCCCTTGTTCCTTCAAACGGAGTTTGTATTCACACTGCCTTTGTACAGGGGATTTACCCATATTAGGAGTTCACGTGTAACCTCAGCGGAGTGTAGCAAGCAACTGAGTGCACCGTGCGCAGTAGCAATAAATACATAAAGAAATCAGTCACGGGACTCTAGCGGGAAACGCAATTACTTTACAAGACAGTGTCGTTAATACTTATTCGTTAGTTATCTACCGATAACGTAGAATCCCAGAGGAAATTTGAATCCATCAATTATTGTATTGTGTACAATAACTTTGTATGTTTTATTTGACTGACTGTAGCTTACCCTTAATAATTCTAGGGTGCTTTTTAATTATCTATAATATTATAATACAATTATTAGTATTACATTTATCATCAGGAAGGACCGAAATATGGTATAACAAGAGTCAGTGAAACAAAACAAATTTATACAGTGAAATTGTAAAATAAAACTTCGTTTAATTTTGTATGTGTTTTCAGGTTTCGGAATATATCATGTTCTACTATTAATTTAGATCAAAATAATCCGTATTTCAAACATTAACTTCTATAATCGGAAAATTACATTTGCAAAAAAAAAAATCTCATCGAAAAAATTACTCCTGCGCCAATTTCAAAATTTTCACATCGGTATGACATTTTCATGTAATTACTCTACATTTAAATCCTTCCGCTGACTGTCTTTTTAGCTCAAATTGTAACAGAAGAAGGGCCAATAATTATTTTATGAAACAACTGTGCCGAACAGTCTACCAGATCTCCTAAACCATGATTATGTTAATACACCGAGGAGTCCAGCAAGCAACTGACTGCGTTATGCATATTAGCAATATAAGTGAGGGGACAAAAAGTCAGTCAGTCACGGCACTCCAGCGGAAAAATAATGACTTTACAAGAAACTGTCATCTATACTTTTTTGTTAGTTGTGTACCGATAATGTGGAATGCAAGAGGAAATTTTAATCCATAAATTATTATGTTGTGTACGGTAATTTTTATCCGTTTTCTGCGACTGACTGACCATAACTTAGTTAACAACTATAGGACACATTTAAGGTATATAGAATATTAGAATCCAATTAATATTGTTTAATTTACGACCAAGGAGGACCAAAGTATGGTGTAACATAAGATTTTGTGAAATAAAACGAATTTATACGACCAAATCATTGAACAAGAAATTGGTAAAATTTTGCGTATTTTTTCAGGTTTGGAATATGACAAGTTCTACCGCTATTATTAGATTAAAATAATGCACATTTGAAACATTTTCTTATAGAATTATAAAATTTGATATTTACAGATATATATTACATCAACAAAATTATTCCTGCGTCAGTTCAGTTCCAATATTTTCACCTCGGTATGACATTTTCATGGAATCGCTCTATTAGAGAATTTAATGTTTGTAGTACACTTGCTCTGTGGCGTGAACGGTAGCGCACTGGGATGTATATATATATTGTAGCCTAATTAAATTTGGTCTTTGAGCAATGCAAGCTTAAAATTACATCATAAGAAATATAAATGCACGGACGGGACTTGAACCCGGACATCTGGATTTATATCCCACTACATAGAGTAATAATGAGAATATATTATTATAAGACAAATAAATGTTTGTAATCGACTTTTTCGGTGGCGTAATTGGTAGCGCATGGGAAATGTATATGTATATTATAAATGAATCATAGACATTGATCAATGCAAGCTGAAAATAAGATGATAAAAAAATTAATGCTCGGACGGGACCTGAACCCCGACCTCTGCATTTATATCCCAATACATCTAGTAATAATGAGATTATATTATTATAAGTGATGAGAATATTTGTACTAGAATTACTTGGTGGCGTAATCGCTAGCGCAATGGAGTATATATATTACTGTAATAACATTTTTGACATTGGGCAAAGCAAACTTAAAATGACATGATCAGAAAAATAAATGCTCGGACGGGCTTGAACCCAGACCTCTGGATTTATATCCCACTATATCGAGTAATAAAGAGAATATATTATTATAACAGAAATTAATGTTTGTACTAGACTTGCTCGGTGGCGTAATCGGTAGCGCACTGGAATATATATATTATTATTATTTTATTACCAATTTTTGACAAATGCCAATGCAATCTCATAATGTCTTGATAAGAAATATAAATGCTCGGACGGGGTTGAACCCGGACCTCTGGATTTACATCCCACTACATCTAGTGATATTGAGAATATATTATTATAAGAGAAATAAATGTTTTTACCAGACTTGCTCGGTGGCTTAATCTGTAGCGCACTGGGATACAAATATATATATATATATATATATATATATACACACAAACACATAATAACTTAATTTTAGACATTGAGAAATGCAAGCTTAAAATAACATGATAAGAAAAATAAGTGCTCGGACGGGATTTGAACAAGGACCTCAGCATTTTTAACCGACTACATGTAGTAATAATTAGAATATATTATTATAAGAGAATTAAATATTTGTACAAGACTTGCTTGGTGGCGTAATCGGTAGCGAACTGGATATATATATATATATATATATATATATAATTAAATTTTTGACATTGAGGAATGCAGGCATAAGATGAAATGATAAGAAAAATAAATGTTGGGACGGGACTTGAAACCGGAACTCTGGATTTACATCCTACTACAACTAGTATATAATGAGTATATATTCTATTAGAGAATTTTATGTTTGTATTACATTTGGCTGTGGCGTAATAGGTAGCGCACTGATATATATATATATATATATATATATATATATTCTAACTAAATTTTGACATTGAGCAATGCGAGCTTAAAATGACATGAAAAGAAAAATAAATGCTCTGACGGGACTTGAACGCGGACCTCTGGAATTATATCCCACGACTTCTAGTAATAATGAGAATATATTATTATAAGAGAAAGATATGTTTTTACTACACATCCTAGGTGGCGTAATCGGTAGCACACTGGTATATATATATACAATTATAATTAAATTTTTGACATTGAGAAATGCAATCTTAAATGACATGTTAAGAAAAATAAACGCTCCGACGGGAATTGAACCCGTAACCCTGGATTTATATCCCACTACATCTGGTAATAATGACAATATATTATTATAAGAGAAATGATGTTTGTACTACACTTGCTCAGTGGCATAATCGGTAGCACACTGGGATATATATATATATATAATATATATATATTGTTATTATAACTAAATTTTTGACATTGAACAATGCAATCTTAAATTACATGATAAAAAATATAAAATGCTCGGTCGGGACTTGAACGCGGACCTCTGGATTTATATCCCACTAATTCTAGTAATAATGAGACTATATTACTATAAGAGAAGAGAATATTTTTAGTAGATCTGCTTGGTGGCGAAATAGGTAGCCCAATGGAATATATAATTTTATTATTGTAATTATATTTTTGACATAGGGCAAAGTAAGCTTAAAATGACATGATAAGAAAAATAAATGCTCGGATGGACTTGAACCCGGACCTCTGGATTTATGCCCCACTACATCCTGTAATAATGAGAATATATTATTATAAGAGGAATGAATGTTTTTACAAGACTTGTTCGGTGGCGTAATTGATAGAGCACTGGGATAAATCAACGGGTTCAGGTTCAAGTCCCGTTGGAGCATTTATTAATTTTTCTTAACATGTCTCTCTCACACACACACACACACACTTATGTATATATATATATATATATATATATATAATTCAAGGGGGAATTATATTCTTTTTTATTTTAAAATTGCGCTTGTAATTTAGAATAACATAAAATCATATCTAAAAACTATACAAGGACAGAAACATTTTAAATTTTATATTTAAATTTATTATATTATGTTAGAATATAATGGTACTGTACATCAACTATATGTAGACTTCAAAAAAGCATATGATTCAATTAAGAGGGAGAAGTTATATAGTATCTGATATGAAGAAGGAAAGGATGTAAATGCAAAAGTATCTAAATTTTTAAGAATTTTAGGGTTAATAAATTCTATCTTCAAGCCACAGTTAGTCCAAAAGCATTCAAGACTGAAAGTGTACAAAACACTGGCTCTTCCAACTCTTTTGTATGGTAGCGAAGTATGGACGTTGAAACAGAAGGATATACAGAGACTTAGATCTGCTGAAATGAGATATCTTCGGAGGACTGCAGGATACACACTACTAGATCACAAAAAAAAAATGAAGACATCTTAGAAGAATTACACATGGAATCTTTAGAAAACAAAATTTCTGATTATAAGTCAAGATGGATACAACATGTTCATCGAATGGAAGATCACAGAATACCCAAACTAAATCAACCTGCAGGAAGAAGAAGACCTGGACGTCCACTCAAAAGACTTCTGGATAGTGTTTCTCTTGAGGCCGAAAACAGGTCAACAAATGGCCTAAATTCGTGAATGTACTATGATGATGAAGTTATATAGTATCCTGTTGGAGTTCGGAATTCCTAAAAAGTTAGTTAGACTTATACGAATGTGTCTAAATGGGACAAAGAGTAGGTTAATATAAAATTATAGAATATTCACCTGAAAGGTCCGTCTCCTCAACTAGAGGCTAGAATTAAACACAAGTATTCTAACCTCAAAACGCAACTTCACAAAACGATCGCGAACATACACTTCAATAAAGAATGCTTAAAACACAATATAATACCTAACTACGCTAAAATAAAAATAAAAAACAGAAATAATACAGCAACAAAAGTACAAAAACAGGCCGAAATTAATTGGATAAAAAACGAAATCAGATTCCTATACATAAAGAAGCAAAACATCAACAACCAGCTATACTACTACACACAAGAAGCCGCCTTACTATTCGGCAAATGTTGGACAATCATAGAAAACCAAATTCACGAAAACATTAATAATAACATGTGCAATAAATATGAAACAATGAACAAGAAGCTAACTAAATTAAAGGCCATGCAACACAACACACATATCTAAAACATAACAAATCACACAATTTTGAAGACAAAAGAATTACAAACCTTACAAAAATAAAATTCAACAAACAGGAAACAGACTTGCTAGAAAAGGGATACAAATTCAATTTCCCTACACACAACGCAAAAAGAACACAACAAAATTTAATTACTGAAACTGAAATTGCAATAAATAAACTTAACATTAATAACAAAAATCATATTAGATACGAAGCAGCTAAAGTCATAAAAGAAACTCCACCAACAATAAACATCAAATATAAACAAACTCTCAAGAACATCTCTAAAATAAAAAGAAAATTTAGGAACAATAATATAATACACACAAAAGCCGACAAGGGCAACACAATAGTTATTATGGAAAAGGAAGAATACATCAATAAAACCAAGCAATTTATAAAAGAAAACAATTTCAAAAAAATTGAAAAAGATCCCACAGGAAAGTATAGCAGACAAATAAAAGAAGCACTAAAATCGTGCCCTCTAATCACCAACACAACCAATAATGAACATAATAAATACAAAAACGCCAAATGGGTAAATAATACTCCCTCACCACCAGTAATGAAAGCCCTTCCAAAAATCCATAAAGACAACATTCCCATAAGACCAGTTGTTAATTGCATGAATGCTCCTAACTATAAAATTTCCAAATTAGTCGCTCAGAAAATGAAAAATGATGTCAAACTTGAAAATCGTTACACAATTAAGAACTCATTTGAACTAGCAGACAAACTACAGCATTTAGAAATCAATAGGAATACTAAAATGACGTCATTCGACATAAAAAACCTGTACACTAATATCCCGATAAACGAAACAGCAAACATAATAAAACAAAAACTAACAGACAGTAAACTTGAAGATAACTATATCAATCAATTAAACAAACTAATAACAACAATAATAAAGCAAAATTACTTCCAATTTAACAATGAACTATTTATTCAAGAAGACGGGATCCCGATGGGGAGTCCTACTTCTGGAATAATGGCAGAAATCTTCCTACAAGAACTGGAAAATAAACATTTTGAGGAACTAATACACAAATTCAACATAAAACTAATAACACGATATGTCGATGATGTACTAGTAATATATGAAAATGGAAACAGAAAAGAAAAAGAAATACTACAAGACTTAAACAACATGCATGAAAAAATCACTTTCACCGAAGAAATAGAAGTTAACAACAGCATAAACTACTTAGATTTGTCTATAACCAAAAATCTACACAACAATAACTAGAAATCGGTATCTACCGGAAACCCACAAACAATGCTCTGGCCATAAACAAAATTCTACACACCCTTTTCAACAGAAAATTAGTACATTTAATAGCTTAGTCAGTAGAATGTTGAAACTCCCATTAAGCAAAGACAATTATATCCAAGAACTCAACTACATTAAGTATATGGCAAAAACCAATGACTATAACGAAGAATTCATAGATAAGCTCGTAAAAAAAACAAAAAGGAAGAACAACATAACCAACATAACTAAACTAGAAAACGAATCTGACAACAACAAGAAAACATGGATAACACTTACATACACAGGAAAAGAAACGACAAAATTAGCCAATGCACTAAAGAAAGCCGATAAAAACGTAAAAATAGCATACAGAACCAATAACAAATTAAACAACATAATAAACAATAACATTGAAGAAAATAACATTTTCAACAGCAAAGGAGTTTATAAACTGACATGTAAGGACTGCAACAAATTTTATAATATAGGAAGGACAAACAGGAGTTTTAACATCAGATTCAAAGAACATTTTCGAGACTTCATTCACGCAGAAGGTAAATCAAGCTATGCAAAACACGTTATCCATGAAGGACATCGCATGTTAAATATTGAAAACACCCTAACAGTAATGCACAGAGAAAATAATCCAGCGAAGATAAACGTACTCGAAGAGATGGAAATCATGAAAGCAGCTCACAACGACAGCCTGATAAACGAAAACGAACCCATACATGCAACCCCCTCTACCAGATCTTCAGTGAAACACCAGTTTTGAATCCTGCCGATGATGGGACAAGTCCCGAAAGCGCTACAGTTAAATGATAATTAAGTTGAGGAGACGGACCTTTCAGGTGAATATTCTATAATTTTATATTAATTTTGATAAACCTCAACGGAACACATCATGAATCTTATAAAAGTTGAAAGAGTAGGTTATTTGTAGGCAAACAGTTTTCGGACACTTTTGAAATCCACAATGGGTTGAAGCAGGAGATGCACTATCTCCTCCACTATTCAATTTTGTACTAGAGCATGCCATTAAATCTTTAGAGAATGAGGAAGGCTTACAACTGAATGATATTAATAAGCTGTTAGTTTATGCTGATGATGTAGTATTGTTGGCGGATAGCGAGGAGATACTAAAGGACAACACTCACACACTATTGAGTAACACCAAGAAATTAGGACTGGAAGTAAATATCAATAAAACTAAATATATGGTCACACGAAGAAATTCATTAAATAATGGAAATGGACAGCAAATGACAACTGAGGGAAATTTTGAGGAAGTGGCTGAATTCAAATACCTAGGAACAATAATCACAAATAGGAATGAGATGCACAAAGAAATTAAGCATAGGCTCAATACTGGAAATGCGTGCTATTATGCATTTCAGAGACTCTTGATGTCCCAACTCCTTTCAAAAAACTTTAAACTGAAAATATATAAAACTATTATTCAACCAGATATATTATATGGGTGCGAAACATGGACTCTTACTTTAAGAGAGGAAAGGAGATTACAAGTATTTGAGAATAAAGTACTTAGGAAAATTTTTGGACCAAAGAGAGATGAACAGACAGGTGAATAGAGAAAACTACATAACAATTAACTACATGGTCTTTATAGGAAGCCAGATATAATAAGAACAGTTAAGTCTCGTAGACTGAGATGGGCAGGACATGTTGCACGTATGGGGAATGCAAGACTTGCATGGAGACTTCTTGTAGGAAAGCCAGAGGGAAAACGCCCAGGTGGTAGACCAAGAATGAGGTGGGAGAATAACATTAACTATGATTTGAGGGAAGTAGATTATACAGGGAATGATTGGAAAGCATTAGCTCAGGACAGGGATGTATGGAGAGGTTATGTCCGTGCAGCCATGAACCTACGGTTTCGATAGTGCCAGTGGGGAAGTAAGTAAATATATTATGTTAGATTTCAAATGTGAACAGTACAACACGTAATAAATTTTCAAACATTTTAATCCATGAAGAATATGATATTTATAATTGTATTTAGTATTTACCTGATAAAGGATGAGCTGCGCTTTCTTCATTCCAAAAAATTACTGTTACAAACTAGATTTAAACCTGTCAAACTTTTGTATTTTATAAAATTCAAATCAAAACTGACTGTTTCAATTGTCACACACAGTGGCGTTGCTACGCAACTTAAGTTGTTATTACATCTATTTACTTGTCATTTTTTGCTAAAAAAACCCATTTCACAGAATAGTGTTACGAAGTTAATTTTTTTTTTGTAAATCTTGGGAGGCGGATATATTATACACATATAAATATATTAGAGTTAATTTTTTAGCTTTTAGCAATGCATGCATAAAGTGACATGATAAGAAAAATAAATGCTCGGACGGGACTTAAACCCGGACCTCTTCATTTATATCCCAAAATATGAAGTAATAATGAGAACATATTATTATAAGTGAAATGAATGTTTGTACTAGACTTGCTCGGAGACTTAATCTTTAGGGCACAGGGATATATATATATATATATATATATATACACACACATATAATTAAATTTTTGACACATACTTTGATAGATAATAAATAGCACTGATTTTCTTCAAAAGTTATATATTTAAGTACAGTCTTAACCACACACTATTCCTCTGTCATATCACGTAGATAACACCCCTAATTTCAATCAATTGTAATATTTATGCAACCATTTTGCTGCAAAAGTTTATTGTAAATGTCAGTCAGTCACATATGGAATTACTCAATAATAAAGTACTCTCACTATTACAAGAAGTAGTGGGATGTAAATCCAGAGGTCCGGGTTCTAGTTCCGTCCTAACATTAATTTTTCTTATCATTTCTTCTTATGCCTGCATAGCTCAATGTCAATAATTTAATTTCTCTCCTGGCGCGACAGGCCTAGAAGGCCCTTAGCCTACCAGCCGGCTGATGGCCCCTCACATCCACGTGTGTCAATCACAGAGGTAGATGATCATCAGCCAGTGTAGGGGTGACATGTGGTCAGCATATCGAGTCCCCCAGCCGTTAAAGCTGGTTTCCTCAACCTGGAGTGGCTACTTATTGTAGCTACCCAAATGCCTCACGATTCTGGGTGGGCACCGGTCCCATACTGGCCGAAATACCATGAGAAAATGTCTTCCCCCATGGAGACTCGAACCAGCGCAAGTCCCGTAGCTCTGCGCCAAGGCTTCCTACCTTAACCACTCGGCTACGGCGCGGGACTCAATAATTTAATTATAATATCTTAATATATAAAAATTTCGTGTCACGTTATTTGTCCGCGATGGAATCCTAAACTACTAAACCGATTTTAATAAAATTTTGCATATTATGTGCTGTTTGATCTGACTTGAGACCTACGGTTGTTTATAACTAAATTTATAATCGCATTATTTTTTATTGCAAGTTATTTGTTTATTATTTAACAAAGAGTTATAATTATCTGTGATTTCCATACGATTCTAACAGATGACGGTGTAAAGTAATTGGTTTATTATTTAACAAAGAGAGATCCAGGTGGCTGTACTTTTTGTTGCAACCGCGAATTTGAATTGAATTACAAATATTGATTACTTCATAATTTAAGTACGTTCAGTGTTTATTTTATTTTCAATATATTGATAATAATATTAATTTCGTGTGTAAGTACGGTATTAGTTTTAAGTAATCTGGCTGAAATACAGAAACTTAATTTAAATTTAACTGGACCGAGAAGGTACATTGAACAATATGGCGAATCAGTTCTGGATACCCTGAATGATAAGACATCAAGTGAATTTCCGCAAATTGGTATAGGCCTATGTGACATAAATCTTAGATTTAGGAAGAATGTCAATTTAAAAGCATATGAAGGTCCTAAGGAATGGAATAACAGAACTGTAAGTGAGTCTGTTAGTTATAATAATATGCCTAATATTACAGAAACAATACCCATGCCTCAATTAAATGAAAAACAAGATGACTATAATATATCACAAGATGATATTACTATACAGAGACTTCTTGCTGATGATGGGAATAAAAAATGGCAGCAAGTTCGCAGAAAAAAACGAAAGTATAATGAAATCAGCAAGCCTCCTCAAAATATTCCATCAATAAATATATATAATCCTTATGATACACTTATGGATGATACTGAGAATGCAGACAACATAAATTAATCTCAATCAACAAAACCATATGGAAAAATTAACGTAAAAATAGTTAAAGGCGATACGAAGTTCGCCTGGCCATCCAGTATATATATATATATATATATATATATATATATATATATCCCAGTGCTCTACCGAGTACGACACCGAGCACGTCTAGTACAAACATTCATTTGTCATACAAGAATATATTTTCATTATTACTAGATAAATGGGATATAAATATAGAGATCCGGGTTCAAGTCCCGTCCGAGCATTTATTTTTTTTATCATGTCATTTTAAGCTTGCATTGCTCATTGTTAAAAATTTATATATATATATATATATATATATATACAGGGTGTATCATAAAGGATGGCGCAAACTTACATGGTTGAAAGTACACGATAATAGAAGCAACAATATCCCAGTAAACATGGATCCGCAAACGAGCCGTTTACGAGATAATTACGAATGTATGGTTACAAGCCTCCACTGACTTCATTGTAAACATCGTCCTAGTTAGTACAAATTTATTTGAATTTAGACTTTACTATTAATTTTTCATCTCATTTAGTTCACATTTCACAGTTCACTTCACTTATGGGTTACCTGTCAAAGTGTCTTCCTTGCATCTGGATGCAATACTGAGCTCGTCTCTGCAAAGAATGTCGAATTCTTTCGAAAACCCCTGGATCATTTCTGAATTTTTGACAAGCATGTACAACTCTCTGCTCCAGTTCTTCAATCGTGTTAACGGGTGTGCTGTACACTTCGCTTTTGAGGTGACCCCAGACATAAAAATTCAAAGGATTTACATCAGGTGATCTTGGAGGCCTAGATACAGATCCTCCTCGACCTATTCATCTTCGGCCGTATCTGCGCGTTAGATGCCGTCTCACAGCAGCAGCAAAATGTGCCGGAACTCCATAATGCATGCACCACAAACTCCGATGTTGCTGAAGGGAAACATCCTCAAGCAATCCTGGAAGATGACGCCGCAGAAACCTAAGGTACCTCCGTCCATTAAGTTTTCGTGGAAGAATGTGCCCAAAGAGATAATCAGCTAGTACGATGATACAAAAATAACGTCAGTGGCGGCTTGAAACCATACAATCGTAATTATCTCGCAAACGGCTCGTTTGTGGACCCATGTTTACTGGGACATTGTTGCTTCTGTTATCGTGTACATCCAATCATATACGTTTTATATAACATTGATCAATGCAGCTTAAATTAACATAAGAAAAATAAATCCACGGACGGGACCTAATCCCGGACGTCTCGATTGTTATCCCACTACATCCATTAAAAATAAGAATATATTATTATAATAGAAACGAATGTTTGTACTAGACTTGCTCGGTGGCGTAATCGGTAGCGCACTGGGATATATATATATTATTATATTATTTATTATTAAAGTTTTGACAAATGCCAATGCAATCTCGAAATGTCTTGATAAAAAATATAAATGCTCGGACGGGAGTTGAACCCTGACCTCTGGATTTATATCCCGCTACATTTAGTAATGATGATAATATGTATATTATTATAAGAGAAATAAATGTTTGTACTACACCTGCTCGGTGGCTTAATCTGTAGCGCACTGGGATACAAATAAATAAATAAATAAATATATATATTATTTTTTACATTGAGCAATGCTGGCTTAAAATGATATGATAAGAAAAATAAGTGCTCGGACGGGATTTCAACCCGGACCTCAGCGTTTATGTCCCACTACATGTAGTAATAATCAGAATATATTATTATAAGAGAATTACATATTTGTACAAGGCTTGCTTGGTGGCGCAATCGGTAGCGAACTGGGATATACATATATATATTATAAATATATTTTTGACATTTGGCAATGAAGGCAAATATATATATTAAATTTTTGGCATTGAGCAATGCAGGCATAAGATGAAATGTTAAGAAAAATGAATGTTAGGACGGGACTTGAACCCGGATATCTGGATTTACATCCTACTACATTTAGTAATAATGAGTATATTTTTTATTAGAGAATTCTATGTTTGTATTACATTTGGTCAGTGGCGTATTACATTGCGTACTGATATATATATTGTAACTAAATTTTGACATTGAGCAATGCGGGCTTAAAATGACATGAAAAGAAAAATAAATGCTCTGACTGGACTTGAACGCGGACCTCTGGAATTATATCCCACGACTTCAAGTAATAATGAGAATATATTATTATAAGAGAAATTAATGTTTTTACTACTCCTCATCGGTGGCGTAATCGGTAGCGCACTGGTATATATATATATATACACTGTTATAATTAAATTTTTGACATTGAGCAATGCAATCTTAAATGACATGTTAGGAAAAATAAACGCTGCGACGGGAATTGAACACGCACCCCTGGATTTTTAAATCCCACTACATCTGGTAATAATGACAATGTATTACTATAAGAGAAATTAATGTTTGTACTACAAGTGCTCAGTGGCATAATCGGTAGCACACTGAGATATATATATATATATATATATATATATACTAGATGGCCAGGCGAACTCTGTATTGCCTTTAACTATTTTTACGTTAATTTTTCCGTATAGTTTTGTTGATTGAGATGAATTTATGGTGTCTGCATTCTCAGTATCATCCATAAGTGTATCATAAGGATTATATACATTTATTGATGGAATATTTTGTGGAGGCTTGCTGATTTCATTATACTTTCGTTTTTTTTTTCTACGAACTTGTTTGTAGTTTGAATTCTCATCATCATCAAGAAGTGTCTGTATAGTAATATCGTCATGTGATATATTATAGTCATCTTATTTTTCATTTAATTGGGGCATGGAGATGGTTTCTGTAATATTAGGCATATTATTATAACTAACAGACTTACTTACAGTTCTGTTATTCCGTTCCTTATTACCTTCATGTTTTCAAATGACATTCCTCTTAAATGTAAGATTTATGTCACATAGGCCTATACCAATTTGCGGAAATTCACTTGATATCTTATCATGGATGGTCTCTAGAACTGATTCGCCATATTGTTCAATGTCCCTTCTCGGTCCAGGTACGGGATCTCCAGGATCTTAGGACTCGAATTTGCAATGCAGTGACGGCTATTTAACCAGTTATGCTTCAAAACGTCTTTTGGGCTACTATCTAACGACTGGAACAATCCTTCGAAATGGACGCAGGCCATGATGTACCTATACATACCTTGACAATAAACATACATAAAAGTCATCAAACTGAGTTCATTATTTCTTGGAAATGGCTCGAGACTTTATGACCACCCTGTATGTTGGATGGGTGTGTAAAGAGAGATATCTCCATCCTATTTATATTTTTACACACAAAGAATGTAAAATTATGAGTTACCATGAAACATACATTGTCACTGTAAGTTATTGCTCTGTTATCAATATTTTCTGTTTTTATGGCACAGAAAAAAAAGTGTCACTCTTTCTAGCAAGAAAATTCATTTTTCACAATTTTGAAGACATCTTTCTTTACACTTACTCACTTATGTATATATGTGTGTGATATTAACAATCTAGCAACTGTAATTTTTGTATTATCGGAACAAAACTCGACATATGTGCAAGTAATTTAAAAAGAATTAAGGTCGAGCTCATTAACTAGCAAAATTAGGGCATTAGCAATACAACGGGTGGTTTGTCTCAAACCCAATCACTCTAACAACCGCCATGTTTGTTTTGTCACAACATATACAATACAATTTAATTAACACTTAAATTGACAGTGTGTCCTACAAGATACATTAGTTTCATTTATTTAATGTTTTAAGAAAGTAATTGTTTGGACATTTAAAAAGAATGTAAAAGGAATGACTGAATCTCAAGATGCAATGAGGTAGACTACGAGAAAGATGGATTAACCAAATGAAGAAAAGTCTACAAGAGAGAGGATACGACTGCGAAGAACTAAAAAGAAACAAAGCATGTGAAGATAGAGATGGTTGGAGGTATATTTAGAATCGACCTTCTGAAACGAGTACACGATAAGAGGATGATGATGATAATGGAAAAATAAATCGGTAGAAATTATTTAAATTTACGTAAAATTGTACAAGAATATGCAATAGATAATAACTTATAATTGTTTTCACTGCAGTTTGATACGTCTAAATAAGTTGGTATAAGAAATTAAGTTTGTCCAATTTAAGGGTTGACATTACATTAAGTAAATTCAACTTGCAGAACAATTCGCTTATTTATGCAGTTCCTACAGGATTGACTTTTTTTCTTTTCACTGCAAAATTTTTTAAACCTATTTTCATCTATTATTGGATTTTTCATGCCTAATTCTTATAAAAATGGTTCTAGGTTGGAGCTCCGATCTGAGCATATATTTTTCTTTTCAGATATAATTTATCCATCATTGAGATGTATAAATTAATGATAAGAGGCCGTACTGACTTTATAATGTAATGTAAAATTCCTATTTAAAAGACTTCTTGATAAGAAGCCACCATTTTAAGATAGAAGCATTTTGGTGCGCGGGATTTAACAGCGTATATAAGAGAAACATTTGCATTTAAATTGGAGTTTCTCAGGTAGCTCAGTTGGTAGAGCATTCGAGTAGAATGGAAGGGTCCTGGGTTCAAACCCAGTCTGAGCCTACATTTTCCCCTTTAAATATAAAACAAAGTTTAACTGAAGAATGAATATAACCTCAACACAATAATTAAAACCAACAAAAATTATAAAATTGAAGACATATCAGGAATATGCCAGATTAAATGCAGGGATTCTGACAAAATTTACATAGGAAAAACAAAAAAAAACACAAATTTGAAAACAAGGATCGAAGAACATCTTAGAAATGTCAAAAATAGTGAAGTGGAAAAAATCAGAAAACAGTAGGAGCTCATGCTTGGGAGCCGAAGGGGCAATATGTGGTCTCAGGTGTGTGCACAATAATAAAACCTCAGACACGCTATTTATTCCTGCCCAGCACAATGCACCACGTCCTCATCGTGATTCCTGGTTAATACTAAGAACTGCAGTGGCGAAAAGGCGAGTTCCCAACGCTTAAAAATTGGGACTTACCAGCTAAGGGAGGAAACCCCAACAGAAAATCATCGACCCCCCCAGGATTGCTAGAGGTTGGGCGTGGGGCTGACATCTCTACCTCGTAAAACCAAATATGTTCAGAAACCCAACATGCCTCGGAATGATGGTCTACAACAACGACGACTAAAACAAAGGAAAATGGACTTACGAATTGGCACTTGGAATGTTAGAACCCTTTATAAACCTGGGAGCCTAAAATCTCTTTTACAGCAATTACACCAATATAATATACAAATAACAGCTATACAAGAAACAAAGTGGATGGGTAATGACATATATGATGCTAAAACACACTATATTCCAGAGCGGGAAGCAAGCTGGAAAAAGAGAATTTGGAGTGTCATTTATTGTAACTAATTCTATGAGCAAAATGTATTAGCATTTAAACCTATTAATGAACGAATATGTTTTTCGCCTAAAAACTAAATTCTTAAATTTATCAATCATCAATACCCATTCGCCCACAGAGTAGAATATGAAAGAACAATTTTATCATAACTTAGAAAGAACCTATGATAGTTTTAACATCGAACGATATTAAAATCATATTAGGGGAATTAAATGCCAAAGTAGGACAAGAGATAATATATAAAGGTACAATAGTTTGCATACAACATCCAATGATAATAGCCAAAGAATCATGCATTTTGCAGCCAGTAAGAATACGGTAATCAGCTCCACCTGTTTTCCTAGGAAAAATATACACAAAGGGACCTGGAGATCCCCTGATGGATTAACAGCTAATCAGATTGACCACACATTAATAGACAAGAGGAATGCCTCAAGCATAATTGATGTTAGAACACATCGTGGGGCAATAGCAAACTCTAACCACTATTTGTTAAAACAGTATATAGCGGTAAAATAAATAGATGGAAAAATGAACAAAAACTCAAGAAACAAAAAAATAAATGTTGATAAATTTAAAGAACCTGGACATCTATCAAAAAATGTTGAGAAACGTCCAATGTTTTGAGAAAATTAATTTATGATCAATGAGTTTGAAACTCAACAAGCAATACAATATGAAAAAGTGAGTAATCCTCCAGACGGTAGCGCACCACTCTAGCTATGTTATAACAAATTGGTTTATTTTACCTGATGCAGTTAGAACTATAAGGTCTTCTCCTCTACTTCTCCAGGGTTAAATTACACAGATGTTAAATAAATTATAAATAGCACATAATAGGCCTTGGATAGTATACATCTGACAAGGAAAGTACAAAATATTTTAAAATAACAATAATAATAATAATAATAATAAATAATAATAATAATAATAATAATAATAATAATAATAATATAATAATAATACCGTGCCTGGTTAGCTTACATGGGGGTTTGGTTCTGAATTAAGTAAGGGCTAGACTTAACCTCATGTAAGACACTAGGATGGGGGTCCACAACCCCGACACGGCGTGTCCCAATGGCTGATAGGGAAAGTTCCTGTAGATATACAGGACAGGTGCGAATAAGGCCGTCCCACATAAGCACTCGCGGATCAACTGAGGAGGTCAACGGCTTCGACGGCGGAAGAGGATTTTTTCCCAACGGCAGAGAGGGCGGATGAACCGGTTCTGGAACTAACCACTCCAGTCCTATGAAACTGGATATCTGTCCAAACGTTGTGATAACCAAGTACTATGAAGCGTGAAATAAACAATTTTTTACCCCAGGTGGTAACCAATCCACTGCTGTTAACAACAGTACAACCAGGCTGTCCGATTCTGGGGAGTCTGGCCAAACACGCAAACAGAGGGTATCGGAGACCTCTGGTCAACTTCGCCCAAAAAACAAAACCTTTTTCGGAACGTTAAACATAAATTCCCTCTTGCGAGCAGGAAAACTGCATGAATTGGAGAAAATATTAAAAGAATAAAATATTCAAAAATGGGCACTCCAAGAAACAAGATTAACAGATTAAAATACAATGGATTTTGGGAACTATAGACTTTTCAAAAGTAAAACCGATAAACGAATTCTTAAAATTGCACTACATTTGGGAATTGCTTTTGCTATCCATAAGAATATATTAACTCGGTAATAAATGTGAATCTCATAAATAATAGATTGATGACAATTACACTAAAATGTGCGAACCAAACATACACATTGATCAATGCACATGCGCCAATTA